>JAODAL010063174.1:0-19374 GCA_025379985.1 Phyllomedusa bahiana
TGCTGTTTTCTTAAGGGTTTTTTCCGTTGTAAATAGATGGGGACGCAGTGGGTTTCAGCCCCCACGTAACCCCGGGCCCCTGGCGCTGAACTGCGTTTTAAATGGAGAAGACGCAGCTGGGCTCTACCCCCCCCACTGTAATTTGGGCCTGGCGCTGGACCCCCATTTTTAATAGAGGGACAGCGCTAGCCGGGCTTTCCCGCACCCACTGAAAGTTGGGGCCCTGGGGCTGGCCTCCTTTTAACAGATGGCTGACGGCCAGAAATGGCCTCCCCCTTTTGGGGCAAAGGAGAGCTTCAAATTTCTTAAAAAAATCAGATTTTGAAAAAGGTGATTTCGTGAGGTTAAGTAGTGTAAAAAAAGGGCCCCCGGGGGCTGGCAAAAATTGCACAATTTTGAGGCTTTAAAATTTTTGGGGCTGGAGTCATTGGGCCCGATTATTTGATCTCCGGGGAGTCTTCCCTAATCACTGAAAAAGGGATTTGGAGGAAAAATAAAAAACCATTGTTTGTTTGGTTAAATCAGTCTAGAAGAGGAGGGAAAAGGGTTTTCAACTGAAGTGTTTTGGGGAGATTGGAAATTTTTATTACTTATGGGTGTGCGGCGAATTTAAAAAATCTACACGGAAAAAAAATACCTTTAAAAATGAGGGGGGGGTGATTTTGTTTTTACCCAACTTGAAAAAAAAGCAAAATGATAATAATGTAAAACTATAAAAAAAAATTCCCCAAAATAAATTTGAAAACAAATGTCAGTTACAAAAAATTTCTAAATGACGTCACTGTACAAAAATAGTCCCACTTTGGATCTGGGGGGTCAAAAAGGTTTAGGGGTCATGCTGTGGCCCAGGACGGATAGTCTATGTCCAGTGAAATAAAATGGTGGTTGAAAGATTTTTTTCCCCGCACTTTTTACTGGGGTCAGAAAAGGGTTTTAAAGGCTCTGCGGGAAGGACAGGGTTTGTTTGTCCCGTTCAAAATAAAATGGTGGTTGAAAAACTCCTTTTTTGCGGATTTTTTAAATTTTTGGGGGGTTTAAAGCAAAGGGTTTTTGGGTATGCTGTGGCCAAAGGGCGGTATTGTCAATGTCCAGTTCAAGTAACTTTATGGTTCAATTTATATGCCTTTGGCGCTTTTTTAAATTTTTCGGTGTTTCAGGTTTTAAGGGTCGGTGTGGTCAAAACAGGGAAAGTAAATGGTCTGTGAGTTTTTTTCTGTGGCTTTTATAAACCCAAGTGTGTTGCCTAAGATGTAGCCGTTTCCATTTGACTGTTGTGGATGTTTTAAATTTTAGCTTCCCAGGGCCCCCCCGGTTTTGGGTTTTTGAGAATTTTAAAGGGGTTGTTTCTTCCCATAGACTTTTAAAGGGCATCGGCGATAATCTATTTTGAAATATCGGATATCTTATTGTTTTAAATTTTCCGATATCCGGGCTTCGGGCCCAATAACGTAGTCAACGTAAACGTTCTTTACTTTGATATGGGGCCTAAAATATACACCTGTAATATTTAAATTTTGGGACTTTAAAACATACACTTTTAAAAATTAAGGTTATGCACCCAACAATTAAAACTTGAATTTTATGTGATATGCGGGTCCCAAACATTTCACTTGTAATTTTATATGTTTTTACACCTAACAATTTCACTTGTAATATTATGTGATATGAGCCCTTTAAAAATTACTTATAATTTTTATGTGATATGCTTTTTTAAAACAATTTCACTTGGAATTATTTTATGATATGCAACCCAAACATTACATTGTTTAAAATTATGTGTATTTGGGGGAACCCTACACTTTTAAAATTATGTGATTTTTGCACCCCAACAAAAATTTTCACTTGTAATTTTTTGTGATAAGCACCTAAACACCTTACATTTGTAATTTTTATGGGTATGCGGGCCCAAACCCCATAAACTGTAATTTTTATATAAAAATGCACCCCCAAACACTTAAACTTTTAAAAAATTTTGTTTTTATGCAACCTTTCAAAATACATTGTAAAATTTATTGAAAATGCGCCTAACAAAATACATTGTAATTTATATGATTTTTCAAAAGAACCATACATTTTTAAATTATTTTGGTTTGTTTTTTGTTTTAATGGTTTTTTTGCCCCTAAACATACAATTGGGGAATATTAGTGATATGCAACCCAACACTTTAAAAAGTTAAAATTAGTGGGTATTTCCCTAACAATAAACTTTGGAAAATTTTGTGAATTTTGCCCTAACACATTCACTTGTAATTTTTAGTGATATGCCCCTAAAAGAAAAAAAAAAAAAAAAAAAATAAAAATAAAAAATAAAAAAAAAAAATTAAAAAAAAAAAAAAAAAATAAAATTTTCCAAAAAACATAACTTGTATTATTAAAGTGATATGCACCAAAAAACTAAATTGAATATTTTGTGATATTTCGCCTTTAAAAATTCCCGGTAATTTTTTATAAATTTGGGTTTAAACATTACAAATTGTAATTTTTATGGTTTATTGCCCTAAAACATAACTTGTTTTATTATTGATATGCGCCCTAACACATACATTGTAATATTATTGGGTATGCACATAACACATACACTTTTAATTTTTATTTTTGATATGAACATAAACATTTTCCTTGTATTATTATGTAATGGGCCCAACACTTTCACTTGTTTAATTTTTTGTGATATGCACCCAAAAAACATTTAAATTTTTATATTTTGGGGATATGGGCCCCAACACATACACTTTTTATTTTTATAGGGGGTGCGCCCAAAAACATACAAATTGTTATTTTTTTTGATTTTGGCCTAAACCCTACAATTTTTTATATTATTTTATATGCGCCTAACCCAAACCAAATTGTAATATTTTTTTGATATTTCAACCTAACACATACCTTTTTAATAAATTTTTTGTTTGCCCTAACACATAAACTTTTAATTTTATTTGGTTTTTTGGCCTTTTTTCACTTTTGCCGGGAATTTATGTGTTTTGCCCCCTAACAATTCACTTGGGTTTTTTTGGGTTTTAATTCAAAAAATCCTTGTTTTATTTTGGGGGTTTGCACCGGGCACCCTACACTTTAATATTATGTGTTTTGCACCTGAAAACCCTCACTTGTTTTATTGTGTGAAATGCACCTTAAAAAATATACTTGTTAATAAAGTGATATGCGCCCAACAAAAACATTGTAATATTTGTTTTATATGGGACCTAACACATTTTTATTGTAATATTATGTGTTTTGCACCTTTAAAACTTTCATTTTTTAAAATTATGTGATTTTGCACCCAACACATACACTTGTAATATTAGGGGATATGCACCTAAAACATTTCACTTGTAATTTTTGTGTGAATGCACCTTTCACTTTTTCTTGTAATATTATTTATTGCCCTAACAATTTTTCTTTTTAATATTATGTGTTTTTAAACCCGACACAAACACTTTTAATTTTGTGTGATTAAGCCCCAAAAACATAAACCCTTTTTTATTATATGATTGCGGGCCCCAAACCCTAAAATTGTAATATTAGTGATTGCCCCTTCCCCATACCCCTTGTAATATTTTGGATATGCACCTAAAAACATACACTTGTAATTTTTTATGTGATTTTTCTCCCAGCAAACACTTTTTAAAAATTTTTTGTGATTTGCACCCAACACATACACTTTTAAAAAAATTTTGTGATATGACCTAAACACATACACTTTTTAATATTATGTGATATGCACCTAACCAAAACACTTGTAAAATTTTTGTGGTTTTGCACCCAAAAATTTCACTTGTTAAAATTTTTGATATGCAAACCCAACAATACATGAAATGCGTAACAATTTTTACTTGTAATTTTATGTTGGTATGGGGTTAACAATACCCCTTTTTTTTAAATTTTTTTTGTGATTAAAAAAAGCACCTAAACACATAAAACCCTTGGGAAAATTTTTATTTAATGCAACCCAATAAAAAATTTAATTAAAAAGCCTAACAAATTTCACTTGTAATTTATGTGTTTTTGCCCTAAACCCAAACAACCTTGTTTATTTTTGGATTTTGCACCCTTTTTAACCAAAACACTTGTTAAAATATGTGATTTGCACCTTACATAAAACTTGTTTTTATTATGTGATATTTCTCCCCAACACAACCCTTGTAATAATTTTTGTGATAACCCCCTTTAACACATACCCCCTGTTAAAATTAAGTGAAAATTTCCCAACTTTACACTTGTAAATTTTTATGTGGGTATGCACCCGACACCCTACATTGGGAATTTTTATTGATAAACAAACCCAACAATAAAATTGTAATTTTTATTTATAATATGCACCCAAACATAGGGCCCGTAATATTATGTTTATTTGGGGGCCTTAAAACATTCAAATTTTAATATTTTGTTTTTGAACCAAAAACCCTAAACTTGTAAAATTTTTTGTGATATGCGCCTAAAAACATAAACTTGTATTTAAATTTTGTGGGTATGCACCCAAAAACCCTACCTTTTTTATTTTTATGTGATAGGGATTCCCAAAAACCAAACACTTGTAATAATTTTTTGATATGCAACCAACACAAAACAATTGTTAAAATTATGTGATATTGCGCCTACAAAAAACACTTGGGAAATTGTTGGGATTGCACCTTAAAAAATTTCACTTTAATATTATGTATTTTGCAAAATAACCAAAACACTTTGTAATATTATGTGTGATAGGCCCCTAACACATTCATTTGTAAATTTTTGTTGGGTATTTAACCCCGCCATAACTTGTAATATTATGGGTATGCTTTCCCGCCATACACTTGGGGAATATTTTGGGGATATGCCCCCAAAAAACATACAACCCGTAATTTTTGTGGGGAAAAAAGCACCTAAAACATATAACTTTTTTTTATATAATGTGATATGCGCCTAAAAACATACACTTGTAAATTATTATGATAGCGCTAACCCAAAACTGTACCCTTGTAATTTTTATGTTTATATGCACCCGACACATTTAACTTTTTAAAATTATGTGATAAAGCACCTAAAAACATACACTTGTAATTTATGTGATATTGGGTCTAACACATACCTTTTTTAAAATTATGTGATATGCAAAAAGACCTTTTCAAATTTTAATATTGTGTGAAATGCACCTAAAACATTTTACTTGTAATATTATGTGATTTTGCGCCTAACAAATACAATTGGGTTTTTTTATGTGATATGCACCCAACAAATTTTAAATTGTAATATTATGTTTATTTGCACCCAACACATTTCAATTGTTTTTTATTTTGGATATGCACCTTTAAAAACCCTACACTTGTAAAATTATGTGATATGCCCTAACACAACACTTTAATTTTATGTGATATGCACCGGGCCCTAAATTGTAATATTGTGTGAAATTTAAATTTAAAATATACTTGTTATATAATGTGGGTATGCGCCAACAATTTCACCCTTTTAATATTATTAATTTATTTTTGCGCCTAACACATACCCCCTTGTTAAAAATTATGTGATATGCACCTAACACATACACTTGTAATTTTTTAGGGGTTTTGCGCCCAACCTTTCATTTGAAAATTAGGGGATATGCGCCCAATCAATATTTTGTTTATTTTTGATTTTGCACCTAAACAAAAACCCCTTGTAAATAATTTGATTGCACCTAACAAAATTTCACTTTTAATATTTTATTTATTTGGCCCAAAAACATACACTTGTAATACATGTGTTTTGGATCTAAACCCTAAATTTTGTAATTTTTTTGGAATGCTCCTAGCCTTTCATTGGAATATTATTGAGTATGCAACCAAAACTTTTCACTTGTTTTATTAAAGTGATATGCACCTAAAAATAATTTGGGAATATTAGTGTTTTGCCACTAACCATAAATTTTAAAAATTAGGGGATAAAATGCACCTTTAAAACTTTTCCCGTTTAAAATTATGTGAAAAGGGGCCCAAACACATACATTGTAATTTAATGTGATTTTTACCTTTAAAACTTTTCATTGTTTAAAATTTTGTGTTTTGCCCCCCAAAAAAACATTCACTTGTTTTTTTTTTGTGATATTCACCTAAAAAACTACACTTGTAAATTTTTATGTGTTATGCGGGCCCAAAAATACACTTGTAAATTAAAGTGATATGCCTAACACAGACACTTGTTATATAATGTGATATCGCCCCAAAAACCCTACACTTGTTTAAAATTATGTGATTTGCACCTAAAACTTCACCCTTTTAATTTAAAGTGAATTTTCAAATAACACATAAACCTTGTAATATTATGGTTTTGCACCTTTAAAACCCTACAAATTTTAATTTTTGTGATATGCGCCTTTCCAATTTCACTTGTTAAAATTTTTGTTTTAAATTTCACCCTTTAAAAGACACTTGTTTATTAAATTTTATTTTTGCGGCCAACACTTTCACTTGGGAAAATTTTGTGTTTTGCCCCCTAACACAACCTGTAATTTATGTGGTTTGCAACCCAACAAATTTCAAATTGTAATTTTTATGTGAATTTTGCAACCCAACCATACACTTGTACTATTTAATAGGGGCCTAAAAAACCCTACACTGTTTAAATTTTTTGTTTGCAACCCCAAACCAAAAACTTGTTTTTTTATTTTGTTTGCAAACCCAACACCCTACAATTGTAAATTTTTATTTTGTATGAGCCTTATTATTACATTTGTTTAAAATTTTATGATTCACCTAAAAACATTTCACTTGTAAAATTTTTTGGTATGCAACCCAACACATTCACTTGGGAATATTATGTGATTTGCCCTAACCCCCTTTAAAATTGTAATTTTTATGTGGGTATGGCCCAACACATAAACTTGTAAAAAATTTTGGGATATGCCTAACCGAAAACCCTTTTTATATAATGTGATTTGCGCCCCAACCATACACTTGTTAATTTTTATGTGATATGCACCTAAAAAAATTTAAAACCCGAATTTTATTGGTTTGCCCTAAAACATAAAATTTGGGCCTATTAAAATGATAGGGGTCCCAACACAATTTCACTTTGTAATTTTAAATGATAAAATTGGCCCCCCTTAAACATACATTGTAATATTATATGATTGCAACCCAAAAACCCCTCAAATTGAATAATTTTTGTTTTGGGGGCCTTTAAAAATCAATTATTAAAATTTTTGTGATATGCATCTAACACTTACACTTGTTAAAATTATGTGATATGCCCTAAACAAAACTTTTTAATATTATGTATATGCATCTAACACATACACTTGTTAAAATTTTTTATGATTTGCACCTAAAAACCCTACATTGTTAAAATTATATGATTTTGACCTTTAAAAATACAATGTAATTTTTATGTGATTTTGAAACCTTACACTCTTTTTAATATTATGTGATATGCATCTAACCTTTTCAATTGTAATATTATTTGATATGCACCTTTAAAACATACACTTGTTTTTTTTTTATGTGATATGCACCTAACACATTTCACTTGTAATAAATTTTGTGAAGGGTTTTTAAAAACTTTAACTTGTAATTTTTATGTGATATGAACCCAAAAACATTTCTTGGGAATTTTTTTGTGTTTTGCAAACCCAAACAAAATTTCCCTGTTAAATTATGTTTATTTGGAAACCCAACCAAAATTACTTGTTTAAAAATTTTTTATCATTGGCACCCAACACTTTAAATTGTTAAAATTATTTTGATTTTTGGGAACCTTTAAAACATAACTTGTAATATTTTTTGATAGGGGCCTAACAAATAAATTGGAATTTTTTGGATATGAAATAAAAACATAAACACTTTTAATTTTATTTGATATGCAACCCAAAAAAAATACACTTGTAATTTTATGTGATTTGGCCTTACAAAATACACTTATAATTTATGTGTTTTTCATTAACAATACACTTGTTTATTTTTATGATATGACCAAACACATACCTTTTTAATTATTTTTATATGCACCCTTACATACCCCTTGAAAAATTATTTGATTTGCATCTCCATACAATTGTAATATTATGGGTTTTGCACCTTAAAAATTTCCTTGTAATTTTTATTTGGGGTTGCACCTAACAAACCCAAAACTTGTTAAAATTATGGGGATATGCATAAACCTTTCACCCGTAATTTATGTGATATGCACCTAAAAAAACATAAACTTGTAAATTTTATGTGATATTTCACCTAACACATTCACTTGTACTTTTATATGGGTAGGGGGGCCCCAAAAAATACATTGTTAAAATTTTTGTGATTGCACCAAAAAAAACTTTTTCTTTTAATTTTTATATGTTTTGACCTAAAAACATAACTTGTAATATTTTGTGATATGGCCTTTCACATACACTTTAAATATTAGTGATATGCCCTAACAAAATACATTGTAATATTATATGATAAGCACCTTAAAACATAACTTGTTAAAATTATGTGTTTTCATAACCCCATAAATTGTAATTTTAATTCATTTCCCTTTAAAACATTTCACTTGTAAATTTTTTCATATGCACCTAACCCATCAATTGTAATATTTTGTGATATAAAAACATACACTTGTAATTTTTTGTGATATGTACCCAACAAATTTCACTTGTAATTTAGGGGATATGCACCTAACAAATTTCACTTGTAATTTTTATGTTTATATGCACCTAAACTTTTCACTTGTAAATTATGTGATTGCACCCAAAAACATACACTTGTTAATTTTTTGTGATTTGCACCTAAACAAAACACCTGGTAATATTTAAAATTTATTTGCACCCAAAAACTTTAATTGTTTTTATTAGGGGAATGCACATAACAATTTCATTGTAATATTTTAAACATATGCGCCTAAACCATACACTTGTAATATTTATTTATTTGCCCCCTAAAAATACAATTGTAAAAAAATTTTATGATTTGCACCTAACACATACACTTGTTTTTTTATGTGGGTATGCAAAATAACAATAAACTTGTTAAAATTATGTGATATAAAAACCATTCACTTGTAAATTTTGTGATATGTACCTAACACATTAATTGTAAAATTTTTTGTGATATGAAACCCTTTAAACATTTTATACATTGTAAAATTATGTGATATGCAACCTTTAACCCCTACACTTGTAATATTAAAATGTTTTTCAAAAAAACACATTTCACCTTGTAATTTTTTTATCATATGGGGCCCCAAAAATACATTGGGTTTTTTATGTGTTTTTAACAAAATTTCCCCTTGGTTAAAAATTATGTAAAATGTTTCCTAACAATACACTTGTTAAAATTATTTTTTTATGCCCCCTAAAAAATTTCCCCTTGTAATATTAGGGGTTTTGCAACCCAAAAATACCCCTTGAAATTTTATATGATTTGCACCTAAACATACACTTGTAAAATTATGTGATTTGAAACCCAACACATACAAATTGTTAAAATTTTGTGATATGCACCTAAACATTTCACTTGTTAAAATTATGTGATATGACCCCCAAAAACATAACTTGTAATATTTTGGGGATATGCATCTAACCTACACTTTTTAATTTTATGTGATATGGTAAAAAAAACCCAACACATACACTTGTAATATCATGTGGGTATGCACATAAAATAACTTGTAAAATTATGTTTATATTTTAGCCTTAAAAACATACACTTGGTTTAAAATTATGTTGATATTTCCCCCCCCCCAAAAATAACACATACACCTGTAATATTATGTGTTTTGCACCTAACAATACATTGTAATTTTTATAAAGATATGGGCCCCAAAAATACACTTGTAATATTAGGGGATATGCATAAAAACATTTCACTTTTTAAAATTATGTTATTGGCCACATTTAAAACCCGTAATATTTTTGTGATATTTCCCCTAACAATTTCATTTTTATTTTTTATTGTTTTGCACCTTAAAAACCCTACACTTGTATATTTTGTGATATGGGGCCCAACACATTTTTTCAAATTGGGGAAATTTTTGTGGATATGCCCCCAATAACAATACACTTGTAATATTTATCTTTTGACCTAACAAATTTCACTTTTAATTTATGTGTTTTCAACCCAAACAAAACATTGTAAAATTATGTGATATGCACCTAACACATACATTTTTTTAATTATTATGTGATATGCACCTGATACATACACTTGTAATTTTATGTGATATGCACCTAACACATACACTTGTAATATTATGTGATATGCATCTAACACATACACTTGTAATTTTATGTGATATGCACCTAACACATATACACTTGTAATGATATGCAATGAGCCTCAATAGGTGCTTTGCGTTATGCAGGCACACAGCGTATCATTGCTACTATATGTAATGCACATTTTTAGGCCTAGTTTTGTTGTACGACAGTTCATTTACATCGAGAAGATGGTGTCAAAAGTGTTTTTGGCGCAAAATAGACCAAAAAACTAGTTCTTGCGTATTGGGACATGTCGCCTTAAGTCTCCACACACCTACACAGCGCCTCTCCCGAACGAGGAATGTTACCTTCTTCCCTTAGAGCCCCTCACATAGGTAACCAGTCACTGAGGAGGAGCCCATTGAATAGTAGACAAGATTTGATTTTACATTACTGATTATTTGTATTTCTATGTGTTTCTTTTTTCTTGCAGCTTTCTTGTCACTCACCATGTGATATCCGCATCATTGGTCGGTTCTGTTCAGGAATGTTTCCAAGTCAGTTGTATTTATATTATGACTAAGGACAACATGTGAACGGCCTGAAACGCGTAAGTGATTAAAAGGAACCTGTCAGCGGCTTTCTGCTGCCTGAACAACGGGCAGTATGACATAGCTGCAGGTTACCTGGTCCTGATCTTGTGTGTTTTACTGTGTGAAAATACTCATTGGACGACGCGGTTTAAAGGGAATGTGTCATCAAAAATGACTTATTGTTTAACTCACGTTTTTATGTTAAAAAGATTTTTTAAGAATTTTTGGTTATTTTTTACAAATTTTCCATATCCCTTTCAATATTTTTTAATAATTTTTAAATCCTGCAGTGTTCACTTTGGCCACTAAGCCTAATAAATATGTCTGACACTTCCTGTTCTGTTCAGAAAGATTCTCAGTTGTCTGCTCATTATCAGCACAAAGAGGGTAAATCTGAAAGGAGACACCAGTGTGAATAGATAACGCAGGATCCACCAGTCACAAGGGGAGATAGTCACAGTTCACCCTTTCACCTCCCTGCACACTGACTTCTTCCCAGATCACAGAGCATGACTAGAAAACTCTCCTATGGAAGTGAATGGGACTGAGTCAGCCTTAAGTCTCCTATGTGCATGAAGCTACTGTAAAGCGTCTCTCTGACTGCTGTTAAAGCAGCGCAAACAAGGCCTAGTGGCCAAAGTGAGAACTGCAAGACTTAACAATTATTACAAAATACTGAAAGTGATATGGAAAATAAAATAAAAAACAACCAAAAATTCCTAAAAAATGTGTTTAACATAAAAATGGGACTTAATGACTAATTTTTTGATGACACATTCCCTTTAAGGATCCAGAATCCGACGATGCTTTGACGTTGGTCACGTGGCCGCAGCCTCCCATGTAGTAGATTGTTGTGTCACCACTATGAACCAATACCTTGCCTTCTGGTCTTCCATACACAGCTCTCCCGTGAACAGATATCACTAAGAGGCTTTATCAGATGCAGAGATGAAAGGAAGTTCACACAATGTTCATCTTTTGGAGGAAAAAATGTAACAATCTCTCTTCTTCTTCTTCTGCAGCAGCAGGTTCCGAGGGCTTTGGTTGTGGGAAACTCTCTTGATAACTTATCTGTGTCAATGAGAGGAAGCGACAGCGGGCGGCTCCTGCTCGGGACATGGATCCACCTTGGGCTGGGAAAGTTAAGGCCCTTGTTATTCTTGCTTGAATTTCTGGACTTTCAGCAGAATCTGTGAATGCAGAGACCCCCGGACCAGCAGGTGTATATGGGCAGACAGCTATCATTGCTATGAAGGATATCAGGGGTCAGCAGAATCTGTGAGAGCAGAGACCCCCCCAGGCCAGCCGGAGTATACGGGCAGACAGCTATCATTGCTATGAAGGATATCAGGGGTCAGCAGAATCTGTGAGTACAGAGACCCCCCGGACCAGCAGGACTATACGGGCAGACAGCTATCATTGCTATGAAGGATATCAGGGGTCAGCAGAATCTGTGAATGCAGAGACCCCCCAGGCCAGCTGGAGTATACGGGCAGACAGCTATAATGGCTATGAAGGATATCAGGGGTCAGCAGAATCTGTGAGTGCAGAGACCCCCAGACCAGCAGGAGTATACGGGCAGACAGCTATCATTGCTATGAAGGATATCAGGGGTCAGCAGAATCTGTGAATGCAGAGACCAACGGACCACCAGGAGTATATGGGCAGACAGCTATCATTGCTATGAAGGATATCAGGGGTCAGCAGAATCTGTGAGTGCAGAGACCCCCAGACCAGCAGGAGTATTTGGGCAGACAGCTATCATTGCTATGAAGGATATCAGGGGTAGCAGAATATGGGTGCAGTGAGTGCATAGACCCCCGGGCCAGCAGGAGTATATGGGCAGACAGCTATCATTGTTATGAAGGATATCAGGGGTCAGCAGAATCTGTGAGTGCAGAGACCCCCAGACCAGCAGGAGTATACGGGCAGACAGCTATCATTGCTATGAAGGATATCAGGGGTCAGCAGAATCTGTGAATGCAGAGACCCCCGGACCAGCAGGAGTATACGGGCAGACAGCTATCATTGCTAAGAAGGATATCAGGAGTCATCAGAATCTGTGTGCAGTGAGTACAGAGTCCCCCGGTCCAGCAGGAGTATACGGGCAGACAGCTATCATTGCTATGAAGGATATCAGGGGTCAGCAGAATACGGGTGCAGTGAGTGCATAGACCCCCGGGCCAGCCGGAGTATACGGGCAGACAGCTATAATGGCTATGAAGGATATCAGCGGTCAGCAGAATATAGGTGCAGTGAGTGGAGAGACCCCCAGGCCAGCAGGAGTATACAGGCAGACAGCTATCATTGTTATCAAGGATATCAGGGGTCAGCAGAATCTGTGAGTGCAGAGACCACGGGACCAGCCCGAGTATACGGGCAGACAGATATTATTGCTATAAAGGATATCAGGAGACATCAGAATCTGTGTGCAGTGAGTACAGAGACCCCCGGGCCAGCAGGTGTATACGGGCAGACAGCTATCATTGCTATGAAGGGTATCAGGGGTCAGCAGAATCTGGTACAGGGAGTGACCCCCGGACCAGCAGGAGTATACGGGCAGACAGCTATCATTGCTATGAAGGATTTCAGGGGTCAGCAGAATCTGTGAATGCAGAGACCCCCGGCCAGCAGGAGTATACGGTCAGACAGCTATCATTGCTATGAAGGATATCAGGCAAGAGCTGCAGCAATTTGTGGACATAGCCTAGGTTAAAGGGAAGTCTGCTATAATGGCTATGAAGGGATATCAGCGGCCCAGCGGGAATTTATAGGTGCAGTGAGGGGAGAGACCCCGGGCCAGCGGAGTATACGGCAGACAGCTTTTCATTGTTATCAAGGATATCAGGGGTCAGCAGATTCTGTGAGTGCAGAGACCACGGGACCAGCCCGAGTATACGGGCAGACAGAATATTGCTATAAAGGTTATCAGGAGACACGGGAATCTGTGTGCAGTGAGCACAGAGACCCCCGGGCCAGCAGGAGTATACGGGCAGACAGCTATCATTGCTATGAAGGGTATCAGGGGTCAGCAGAATCTGTGAGTGCAGAGACCCACAGACCAGCAGGAGTATACAGGAAGCAGACAGCTATCATTGTTATCAAGGGTATCAGGGGTCAGCAGATTCTGTGAGTGCAGAGACCACGGGACCAGCCCGAGTATACGGGCAGACAGATATTATTGCTATAAAGGATATCAGGAGACATCAGAATCTGTGTGCAGTGAGTACAGAGACCCCCGGGCCAGCAGGAGTTTACGGCAGACAGCTATCTTTTGCTATAAAGGGGTACCCAAGGGGGGTAGCAGAATCTTGTACAGTGAGGGACCCCAGACCGAGGCATACAATTAATATGATCAGCTCAATAACAGCACAGTCTGCGCTGAGCTCCCTCTAGTGGTGGCTGCGGGCAGACACAATGTTACCAGGTTCCTCTTTTGCTCTGCAGGGGATTTGGAGCTTTGTGTCATGACAGTAGAGTTCCAACCTTGTATATTGCTCTGTGTATGGATGGATGTGTCGTGCAGGGGGGCAGCTCCTCCCGTCCTGTCCGTGCATCTGCTGGAGGAGTCTCAAGCTTCTTCTCGGGACTCCTGTATAAACAGGTGTAATATAAACGCCTCTTCTTATCCCTCAGATTTTCTCCTTCTCCCGTTTCAGCAGCAGCTGGCTCCTCAGGGCCCGGGATCCTTGTGCTGGAAGTTCACAAATGGAAGCTTCTGGAAGCAATTTAATCTAAGGAGCGTTCTGGTTATTGTCAGTGAGAAGTCCTGACCATGTTACAGAGGACGCACATCCCCATAGTCTTTCCATGTAATTATTTCATTCATATCAGCTTAGCTCCAATATTAAAGGGACACTGTCCCCTGAGCCGGTCCTATGTTTTGGGCTTTGCATTCAGTCTGTTATCAGCCATTGAGAGGTTAAACTGTCCCAGCTCGCACCAGGGATGTGCCCCTGTGCCTCCTTACTGGGGATGGCATCCTGTTCTCCTCTCACCTGCTCAGGTCCTGTCCATTCCTCCTGCTGGTCTCCTGCCTCAGAGTGTTCTCTAGGGCGCACGCGCATGCACGCGCCACCCAGCTTTCCCAGAACCAATGCTCTGGGGCCTGCATTTCAGAGCGTCTCCCCCACTTCTTCCTTTACCAGTTTGTTGGTTCCCTTACTGTTGGTTTCTGAGAGCTAGGCTGTAGTTTTCTTCCAGTATCAACCTGCGGCTGGTCTCTGTCGATTAAACTCAGCTTGCCCTGACTTTCTTCTGGTGACCCTGTTACGACTGAACGTCCCCTCCCCTGTTCTTCTGCTTGTGACCCTGTTACGACTGAACACCATTTACTCTGACCTTCTGATTGTCTCCCAGTGACTAGTAAATGCCAACTGCCCTAACCTTCTGCATGTGTCCCGTTTATGACTTAACGCCGCCTGCCCTGACCTTCTGCCTGGACCCATTTAGGATTGAGCATCTCCTACTCTGACCTTCTGCCTGTGACCCATTTAGGACTGAGCATCTCCTACTCTGACCTTCTGCCTGTGACCCATTTAGGACTGAGCATCTCCTACTCTGACCTTCTGCCTGTGACCCATTTAGGACTGAGCATCGCCTACTCTGACCTTCTGCCTGGACCCATTTAGGACTGAGCATCTCCTACTCTGACCTTCTGCCTGTGACCCATTTAGGACTGAGCATCTCCTACTCTGACCTTCTGCCTGTGACCCATTTAGGACTGAGCATCTCCTACTCTGACCTTCTGCCTGTGACCCATTTA
Source organism: Phyllomedusa bahiana (assembly GCA_025379985.1). NCBI lineage: Eukaryota > Metazoa > Chordata > Amphibia > Anura > Hylidae > Phyllomedusa > Phyllomedusa bahiana. Next base: position 15,485 of record JAODAL010063174.1, read on the forward strand.
GGACTGAGCATCGCCTACTCTGACCTTCTGCCTGTGACCCATTTTGGACTGAGCATCTCCTACTCTGACCTTCTGTCTGTGACCCATTTTGGACTGAGCATCTCCTACTCTGACCTTCTGCCTGTGACCCATTTACGATTGAGCGCCGCCTACTCTGACTTCTGCCTGTGACCCATTTAGGACTGAGCGTTGCCTATTCTGACCTTCTGCCTGTGACCTGTTAACAACTGAATGGCACCTGCCTGACATTCTTCCTTTGATCCATTTACTACTGAATGCCGTCAACCCTGACCTTCTGCCTGGACTCGTTTATTTGCCACCTGCCCTAACATATTGTAAACCATTTTTGACTGAAGGTCACCTGCCCCAACCTTCTGCCTGATCCCCATTTAGGACTGAGCATCGCCTACTCTGACCTTCTACCTGTGATCTGTTTAAGACTGAACGGCACCTGCCTGACATTCTTCCTTTAACCCATTTACTACTGAATGCCACCTGCCCTTACCTCCTCTAAACCATTTTTGACTGAATATCGCCTGCCATAGACTTCTGCATGTTCCCCATTTACGACTGAACAGCGCTTCCCCTGACCTTCTGCCTGATCCCCCATTACGACTGAACACCGCTTCCCCTGACCTTCTGCCTGATCCCCCATTACGACTGAACACCGCCTACCCTGACCTTCTGCCTGATCCCCCATTACGACTGAACACCGCCTACCCTGACCTTCTGCCTGATCCCCCATTACGACTGAACACCACTTCCCCTGACCTTCTGCCTGATCCCCCATTACGACTGAACACCGCCTCCCCTGACCTTCTGCCTGATCCCCCATTACGACTGAACACCGCTTCCCCTGACCTTCTGCCTGATCCCCCATTACGACTGAACACCGCCTACCCTGACCTTCTGCCTGATCCCCCATTACGACTGAACACCGCTTCCCCTGACCTTCTGCCTGATCCCCCATTACGACTGAACAGCGCTTCCCCTAAAATTCTGCCTGATCCCCCATTACGACTGAACGCCACTTCCCTGACCTTCTGCCTGATCCCCCATTACGACTGAACGCCGCCTACCCTGACCTTCTGCCTGATCCCCCATTACGACTGAACACCGCTTCCCCTGACCTTCTGCCTGATCCCCCATTACGACTGAACACCGCTTCCTCTGACCTTCTGCCTTATCCCCCATTATGACTGAACACCACTTCCCCTGACCTTCTGCCTGATCCCCAATTACGACTGAACACCGCCTACCCTGACCTTCTGTCTGATCCCCCATTACGACTGAACACCGCCTACCATAACCTTCTGCCTGATCCACCATTACGACTGAACACCGCCTACCCTGACCTTCTGCCTGATCCCCCATCATGAATGAACACCGCCTACCCTGACCTTCTGCCTGATGCCCCATTACGACTGAACGCCACTTCCCTGACCTTCTGCCTGATCCCCCATTACGACTGAACACCGCCTACCCTGACCTTCTGCCTGATCCCCCATTACGACTGAATGCCGCCTACCCTGACCTTCTGCCTGATCCCCCATCATGAATGAACACCGCCTACCCTGACCTTCTGCCTGATGCCCCATTACGACTGAACGCCACTTCCCTGACCTTCTGCCTGATCCCCCATTATGACTGAACACCGCTTCCCCTGACCTTCTGCCTGATCCCCCATTACGACTGAACACCGCCTACCCTGACCTTCTGCCTGATCCCCCATTACGACTGAACACCGCCTACCATAACCTTCTGCCTGATCCACCATTACGACTGAACACCGCCTACCCTGACCTTCTGCCTGATCCCCCCATCATGAATGAACACCGCCTACCCTGACCTTCTGCCTGATGCCCCATTACGACTGAACGCCACTTCCCTGACCTTCTGCCTGATCCCCCATTATGACTGAACACCGCTTCCCCTGACCTTCTGCCTGATCCCCCATTACGACTGAACACCGCTTCCCCTGACCTTCTGCCTGATCCCCCATTACGACTGAACGCCACTTCCCTGACCTTCTGCCTGATCCCCCATTACGACTGAACACCGCTTCCCCTGACCTTCTGCCTGATCCCCCATTACGACTGAACACCGCCTACCCTGACCTTCTGCCTGATCCCCCATTACGACTTAACAGCGTTTCCCCTGACCTTCTGCCTGATCCCCCATTACGACTGAACGCCACTTCCCTGACCTTCTGCCTGATCCCCCATTACGACTTAACAGCGCTTCCCCTGACCTTCTGCCTGATCCCCCATTACGACTGAACGCCACTTCCCTGACCTTCTGCCTGATCCCCCATTACGACTTAACAGCGCTTCCCCTGACCTTCTGCCTGATCACCCATTACGAATTAAAGCCACTTCCCTGACCTTCTGCCTGATCTCCCATTACGACTGAACACCACCTACCCTGACCTTCTGCCTGATCCCCCATTACGACTGAACACCGCTTCCTCTGACCTTCTGCCTGATCCCCCATTACGACTGAATGCCACTTCCCTGACCTTCTGCCTGATCCCCCATTACGACTGAACACCACTTCCCCTGACCCTCTGCCTAATCCCCCTTTACGAATGAACGCCGCCTACCCTGACCTTCTGCCTGATCCCCCATTACGACTGAACACCGCCTACCATGACCTTCTGCCTGGTCCCCCATTACGACTGAACACCGCCTACCCTGACCTTCTGCCTGGTCCCCCATTACGACTGAACACCGCCTACCATGACCTTCTGCCTGATCCCCCATTACGACTGAACACCGCCTACCCTGACCTTCTGCCTGATCCCTCATTAAGATTGAACACCTCTTTCCCTAACCTTCTGCCTGATTCCCCATTACGACTGGACAGCGCTTCCCCTGACCTTCTGCCTGATCCCCCATTACGACTGAACACCGTCTACCCTGACCTTCTGTCTGATCCCCCATTACGACTGAACACCGCTTCCCCTGACCTTCTGCCTGATCCCCCATTACGACTGAACACCACTTCCCTAACCTTCTGCCTGATCCCTCATTAGGACTGAACACCGCCTACCCTGACCTTCTGCCTGATCCCCCATTACGACTGAACAGCGCCTACCCTAACCTTCTGCCTGATCCCCCATTACAACTGAACACCGCTTCCCCTGACCTTCTGCCTGATCCCCCATTACGACTGAACGCCACTTTCCTGACCTTCTGCCTGATCCCCCATTACGACTGAACACCACTTCACCTGACCTTCTGCCTGATCCCCCATTACGACTGAACACCGCCTACCCTGACCTTCTGCCTGATCCCCCATTACGACTGAACACCGCCTACCTTGACCTTCTGCCTGATCCCCCATTACGACTGAACACCGCTTCCCCTGACCTTCTGCCTGATCCCCCCTTACCACTGAATGCCGCCTACCCTGACCTTCTGCCTGATCCCTCATTATGACTGAACAGCTCTTTCCCTAACCTTCTGCCTGATCCCCCATTACGACTGAACACCGCTTCCCCTTACCTTATGCCTTATCCCCCATTACGACTGAACGCCGCCTACCCTGACCTTCTGCCTGATCCCCCATTACGACTGAACACCGCCTACCCTGACCTTCTGCCTGATCCCCCATTACGACTGAACACCGCTTCCCCTGACCTTCTGCCTGATCCCTCATTACGACTGAACACCGCTTCCCCTGATCTTCTGCCTGATCCCCAATTACGACTGAACGCCACTTCCCTGACCTTCTGCCTGATCCCCAATTACGACTGAACAGCGCCTACCCTAACCTTCTGCCTGATCCCACATTACGTCTGAACGCCGCCTACCCTGACCTTCTGCCTGATCCCCCATTACAACTGAACGCCGCCTACCCTGACCTTCTGCCTGATCCCCCATTAATGA
>JAODAL010063175.1:0-19374 GCA_025379985.1 Phyllomedusa bahiana
CTAAAAACCAACACCAGGTGCGTGTTGGAGGGCATTTTGGCTGCAACAGGATCGCACCCTATAGTTTCAAATCGGGTGTCTGCTGTGTATTCGGGATCAAGACTTGACATATAAATTCTTTAAACGGATCTAAAAGACCCATGTAAACACGCATCAGTGATCACTTGTCTGAACGCTGATGCGTGTTTTACATTGAAAGCAATGTAAATCACACTGCACATTGTTAGATGCGTGTTTGGATCCATTTAGGGTCCGGAACACGGATCCGAACATGCATCTAAGAACGTATCACAACACGGAGTCAACAAGCCGTGTGAACATACCCTTATGATGCATTTCAGAAATGGTATTTGGACTGCTGGTTGGTGAGGGCTCATTTAATGGACAGATTGTTTCTTTTTCCTGTCTTTTTTTTGTTACATTTATTGCTCAGACGTCTTTAGGGTGTACACTTCAAAATCTGCCTGATTAGAGGCGTATTTTGAAGTGTATTTTATTTACGTGTGGACCGTATTTCGAAGCATTTATGTTCCGAAAATATGCTCCACCATTGTTCCTATGGGGGTTTTACTTGCGTAAATGCCTGAAGAATTGCAAAGGCACTTAAATTACCGCAAGTGAAACCATCCGCTTGTAAAATATGCATCATCTGAATGATGGTACGTATTTTACATTGGAATCAATGGGAACTGCATATAACATTGTTAGAAGCTTATTTTGGGGCATATTTCAGCACATAATACACCCCGAAATAAGTGTATAATTACATTGTGTGAAAATACTGCACCTTTGCTGTTGTCTCCTTTATTACTCTTCCTGTCACTTGTCTTGTTGCCACTTCTTTCTCTCTTTTCTCTTTGTTTCCTATCTTTTGCTGCTACACTGTTGAATTGCACCTGCCCCACTGTTTTTTTTTTATAAAATAGCAATGGGGAAGAGCTATTGACATCACGATGTAGAATACTGGATTGGTTTATTTCCAGTCCAATAGCTGTTTCATCTGAAGCAGCTAGTGTCAACAGCCTATAATATTTACCATACAAGGGTTTTTATAAAAATCAAACAAATAAAAAAGAGAACCTATAACAACAAAACTACAGTATCTCACAAAAGTATGTACACCGCTCAAATGTTTACAAATATTGTATTGTATCTTTTCATGGTACACCACTGAAGATATGACACTTTGATACAATATAAAGTAATCCATGTACAGCTTGTCTCCATCTGTCTCTTCCCACCTTCCTTTTAGAGTGTAAACCCTCATGGGTAGGGACCTCGCTCCTTCTGTAACAGTTGCTAGTTATTAATTTGTCACCTTTGTACTTGTTTGACCTATGTTATGTATGAAACCCGAATGTACAGCGCTCTGGAACCAAGGGCGCTCAAAAATAAATAATAATAATAATAATAACAGTGTAAATTTGTTGTGCCCTCAAAATAACTCAACACACAGCCATCAATGTCTAAACCGCTGGCAACAAAGTGATTGCACTAAGTCAAAATGGACAGATTGTGCCAAATTTGCGATTTTTCCTCCACAGTGTCATATGACTTGTTAGTGTTACAGGGTCTCAGGTGTGAATGGGAAGCAGGTGTGTTAAATTTGGTGTTATCACGCTTACACTCTATCATACTGGAAGTTCAACATGGCACATCGTGGCAAAAACCGGTCTGAACATCTGAAAAAAAGAATTGTTTTTTTTTAGATAAAGACGGCCTAGGCTATAAGAAATTGCCAGCACCCTGAAACTGAGCTGCAGCACGGTGGTCCAGACTTTACAGTGGCTAAAAAGACAGATTCCACTCAGAACATGACTCGCAATGGTCGATCAAAAAGTTAAGTGCACGTGCTCAGCATCATATCCAGAGATATTTTTTTCAAAATAGATGTGTAAGTAATGCCAAAGGTTGAAGGGATGGGAGGTCATTCTGTCTGCATGGCTGTCATTCCAAAAGGAAGCATCTGTTAAAGATGATGCACAAGAAAGCCTGCAAACAGTTTGTAGAAGACAAGCAGACTAAGCGGATGGATTACTGGAACTGTGTCCTGTAGTCTGATGAGAGCAAGATAAACTTATTTGGGTCAGATGGGGTTAAGCATGTGTGATGGCAACCTGGTAAGGAGTACAAAGATAAGTGTTTCTTGCTTACAGTCAGGCATGGTGGTGGGAGTGTCATTGTTTGGGACTTCATGAGTGTTGCCAGCTGTGGGAAGCCACAGTTCATTGAAGGAACCATGAACGCCAACATGTACTGTGACATACTGAAGCAGACCATGATCCCCTCCCTTCATAATCTGGGCCTCTGGGCACTATTCAAAAATGATAATGACCCAAAACACAGGTACAATACAACCACTGCCTTGCTAAAGAGAATGAAGGTAAAGGTGCTGGACTGGCCAAGCATGTCTCCAGACCTAAACCCTATTGAGCATCCTCAAATGGAAGATGGAAGGGCGCAAGGTCTCTAACATCCACCAGCTTCATGGTGTCATCATGGAGGAGTAAAAGAGGACTCCAGTGACAACCTGTGAAGCTCTAGTGAACTCCATGCTCAAGAGAGTTAAGGCAGTGCTGGAAAATAATGGTGGTCACACAAAATATTGATACTTTGGGCACATTGATGGCTTTGTTCAGTTACTTTGAGGGCACACAGTTACAGCTATAGCGTAATTTTAAGGAGGGCTTCACATTGTCTATACTGGGATCTTCCACATGCTTTGTACTCACTCTTGTTTCATCCTCCTTATAAGCTTCACACCTTTTCATAGATTGCTTTTGGTAATGCAGCCCAGCTCCATTGAAGTTACCGGGCACTGATTGTTTTGAAGAAAGCAGCCATGTTGTTCTAACTCATTAGAATTCCTTTGACTTAGTCTTTGGTAGCAGTGTCAGACTGGGGTGCATGGGGCCCACCAGTGAAGTTAATTCTTAGGACCCATACTAGTATGCTACCTGTGCTACTGTACCTAACTGCATATAATTGCAGTCTGCCTTTTACTTTCTGCCTATCTTTCTTTGCCTTTTTCCCTTAAAGCAGCCTCATGTCTTCCATGTCAAAGGGCCCTTTAGGGTTTCCTCTGCTCCCCTGTGGGCCATTCTCAGCCTGTATGGTAGGACTGTTCATCTTAAGTTTGGTGGCATTGATTTTGTAAACTTGAGTCTGTTGATGTGCTATTCACTTTTTCTAACACCTTTAGTATTTTAGAGGCATATTGATAACTCTGGTAAATAGATGCTTTGTACATTTACATACCAGTGAATGGTAAAAATGTGTGTAGTAAGAATTCTCTACAGAGTACCTATAGTGGTACTTTACCGATAGGCCCTTCAGCCCTAAAGTGCATTCCCATGTTTCTGTAGCAGTTGTTTGCATTGAATGCACTTCCAGAGGTGTAATGAACTTTGATAGGTGTGACAAAGTGTTCACTTATATCATGCCCAATTTAGTACTTTTTCTATGTCTAAATTTGCAGTGCCAATACAAACACACAGAAATGAACCAGCAGCACTCTGCAAACGCAGAGGCATACAAAAACTGAATATATGGAATATTTCATGATGCATTAATGCTATATCTAGTAGATATAAAAATATGAGGCTTTCAGCAGACTTTTGTGAGGATCCAGAATGGCAAGGTAGTCGCAGTTCAGATGGGGACCTACTCTTAACAGTCTCATCTCTCTCATTGCCTTTCCAGGCCACCATAATTTTTAGCGAATGAGGGCCATACCTATAATTCGTTTTGATGAAAAAACAGTCTTCACCCAAAGATAATATAGCTGTGACCCCGTATCCCTTGAAAAGTATGGAGACTTGTAAACTTACCAACATAAGTGAGACTTTAGGCCCACATCTGAACTGAGGCCAGCTTGCCATTGTGCTTACATGCACAAGGATTCAATGGGATGTTGAAATGCAGCTTTATAATATGTACAAAAACAATCATGAGAAATAAGCTTGGAACCTTATTAGATTTAACATTCCTCAAGTCAAATCTGACTCAGTTACTCCAACTATACCAGTGATTTAACTGCAAGCAGCTGTTTCAGGGTGTTTGTCCCTCATTAGTGCAGAGTAGAATATGGGTTGGATAGGTGAAGGCCTCTAGACATAGCTCATGGTAAATGGGTATAAACAATGCAGAAGGGTGTACAAAGAGTGTGGTTCTAATACTTCCTGCCTGGCGGTTCTATTACTACTTCTTACTTCTTCGTCATAGAAACTTCCAAAAGGCGGTGAATAGAATTATTGGAAGTGTAATTCTATTCACCGCCTTTTGGAATTTTCTATGACGAAGAAGTAAGAAGTTGTATTTCGGTGAGCTATCTCAATGTACTAATTACATAAGTGGTTGTCAAACTTGAAACCACTCTATATACAAAGGAGACTGATCAAAACAATCTGCTGCATGTTGAGAGTCAACATGCACCAAACGTCCTGAAGGGTATCCCTAAAGGACAGTTCATGAGAGTGAGGCGTATCTGTTCTTCAGATTTTGAGTATGAAAAAGGTAGAGGTATACTGACGGAAAAATTTGTCGAAAGGGGTTATCCCAAAGATGAAGATACTGGGATAGAGTTAGAATTTGGTCGAAAAACTAGGGCTGAGTATGCTGCCAGAAGGATCGAAAAGAAGATCAAAGATTAGGGTTAGAGATGGACAAATTTCTCAAAAATTCGATTCAGTGACTTCACCGAATTTCCCGACAAAAATAACTTCATTCCGAATTACTTCGGGACGAATCACGTTAAAAAACAGCTATTTCCAGGCTGCAGAGAGCCTGCAGGGTGCTGTAGAACCTTATGCCATGCTTAAATATGCAGAGGGAGCTTGGTTTGGTCTTCATACAATGTTGTGTTTTAGTATGACACGCACATGACTGCCGCCGCTCTTAGAATCGCTTCACTATAAAATTCCCTGGGCACTTAAGAGGGCAAAACTGACCAAAAAACTGAAGGGGGAATGTAGCCTGATAAAGTCATGGCAGCGACAGCTGGAAAAAAATAAGCTGAGAGCTCAGGTGGCAACATCAGTGACAGAGTGTGGAGGTGACGGCGGCAGCCACAGCAGTATGAGGTCAGAGAGTGGCACACTGACATTCTGGAGGTGGCAAAAACAGTAGTAGGCCAAAGAGTGGCACAATGACACAGTGTGGAGTTGACGGCATCAACAGCAGCAGCAGCATGAGGTCAGACAGTGGCACAATGACATTCTAGAGGTGGCAAAAAAGGTAGGCCACAGAGTGGCACAATCACACAGTGTGTAGGTCATGGCAGCAGCCACAGCAGCAGCATGAGGTCAGACAGTGGCACAATGACAGAGTGTGTAGGTCACGGCAGCAGCCACAGCAGCAGCATGAGGTCAGACAGTGGCACAGACACAGTGTGTAGGTCACGGCAGCAGCAGCATGAGGTCAGACAGTGGCACAATGACATTCTGGAGGTGGCAAAACAGTAGTAGGCCACAGAGTGGCACAATGACAGAGAGTGGAGGTCAGGACAGCAGCCAAGGCAGCAGCATGAGGTCAGGCAGTGGCACAATCACATTCTGGAGGTGGCAAAACAGTAGAAGGCCACAGAGTGGCACAATGACACAGTGTGGAGGGCACGGCAGCAGCAGCATGAGGTCAGGCAGTGGCACAATGACATTCTGGAGGTGGCAAAACAGTAGTAGGACACAGAGTGGCACAATGACAAGGTGGAGGGCATGGCAAGCAGCAGCATGAGGTCGGGCAGTGGCACAATGAACACAGTGTGGTAGGTGACCCAGCAGCAACAAAAAGCAGCAGCAGCATGAGGTCAGAGAGTGGCACAATGACACAGTTTGGATGTCACGGCACCAGCAACAGCAGCAGCAGAAATGAGGTCAAAGTGGCGCAATGACACACGTTGGAGTGGGGGCCCAATACCAGTCCCGGGTAAAGATTGGTGGTAGGCAGATGGAAAACTGGCAGCAAATTGTGGGCATCAGGCAGGGGGACGGCATCAGAATAGTCCTGAGGGCCGGGTAGTTTAAACCCAGACTGACGCCTAAGGCCCATTGGTGGTGTGGAAAATCCTGGCCGATCCATGCCGTTTCATCTTGACAAAGTTCAGTCGTTCCACATTTCCCGTGGACAAAGCGGGTTCTCCTTGGGGTAACGATGGCCCCCGCCGCACTGAACACCCGCTCTGATGCCACACTACTGGCTGGGCAGACACTTCTCCACTGCAAACTCGGCAAGTTGCGGCCACACATCCAGTTTTGGCTGCCCAGTAGTCCACGATCTCTAACTGGGGGGGGCAGAGTGCTGTCCATGTAGGCCACCACCTGTTTGTTCAGGGACTGCTCCAGGTCCTGCTGCTGCTGGCGACTGACCTCCTCACTGGGCCGTGGTGAAGGAAGCTGCTCATCAGTGACTCCAGACTTAGGTTGCTGCTGATGGAGCTGGTACTGCTCCTACCCCCCTACCTTCCCCCCAGCAGCCCCATCAGTAGTACGTGAGCGCTGAGGAACCCCCGGTCGGGACCTGTCAGAGGAGGGACGATGCCGCACATAGGCAGCGGCCAACTGACTACGGAGGATTTCCCTATAGTTTTTTGAGTTTGTCCTCCCTCTCAATAGCTGGGAAAAAGGCTCCCATTTTGGACCGGTAGCGAGGGTCCAATAGGGTGGAGAGCCAGAAGTCACCCCCCCGGAATGCTGACTATTCGGCTGTCACTAGCCCGCAAATCAGCATGCTTGGGCCATCTGCACAAGTGACTCCGAGGGGCTCCCTTCCTTCTCCACTGTAAACTCCCAAACGGTGCTTGCGGTCATCGCCTCGTCTTCCTCATCTCCACTACCTCCTCCAGCTGCTCCTGCTCCTCCTCTCTTGTTACCTGGTAGAAAATCCCCTCATTTCACCAGACAATGCTTCTCTCCAATGTCCTCCTCCTCCTCCTCCTCCTCCATTTCAGTCCCCAGCGGACTCATGTCCGCCACTCTCCAGTCCCCTGCCCAGGACAGATTTTTCAGCATCTGTTCCAGGACAAGAAGCAGTGGAATGACATTATTCAACCCATAGTCCTGGCGACGACAAATAACGTCGCCCCCTCGAATGGGGCCCCAACAAACGGCAGGTGTCACACATGAGCTTTCCACTGGCTGACAACAAAGTTACACAGGGAGTACTCCTTTCCCCTGGATCATCAAAAATTTGTTAATGGCCTTTCTCTGTTCATTACAGTCGGTCCAACATGTGGCAGGCTGGAATTCCAACGGTGGAAAATCGCATATCAGAGTGTTTCAGGGAGCCGTTCTGCCGCTTTCAACTCGTGAGGGGGGGTTCCTGGCTTTGTAGAATGGATAAAGTGCATGCACAGTTTCCTGGCCATTTTCAGAATCTTCTGAGAAACTGTGGAAGACTTCAGGAACCTTTTCACAACCAGATTGAACACATGCGCCATGCAGGGCGCATGGACCATTTCCCCCCTCGGTGCAGCGCCGAAAACCATGTTCCTTTCCCTTGTCCGTGACTATGGTTCCGATTTTTCAGTTGGCGCAGAGAAAGCCACACATCGATTTCTTCGCTGCATGAACGCGGAGCAATTTCCTCCCCTGTGTGACTTCGTTCGTCCCCGATGGCAAGCCAGGTTTAGAACTGCGTAGACAGCCAGCTGTGCCCTACACATGTGGGTATGGGATGGAGCAGTACTTAGTGGAGGCTGGAGATTGGGTGGTGGAGGAGGAGGCGATATTGACCAGGAGCCGGCAGATTGACAAACCGTGGAGGAGAAAGCGGTCGTCTCCTGTCCAATGTTGTTGTTGTGCCTTGGGCATGAAGCACATTCACCATCGCGTGGGCCGTAAAGGACAAAGTACTGGGCCCTGACCCGTAGTTACAGACAGCTCAGACTCCGCGCCAGCCGGGTGCACCTTGGAACAAACCGATAACTCAAGTGACTGGCCCACCTTCTGTTCTACATATTTATGAAGTGCTGGTACAGTTGGGGTGGCGCTTTTTGGAAAGAAATTACTGCTTTTGTAACTCTCCATCTCGCTCGCACAAGCCATTATTTCACTGAACTGTGCAGAGTCCACCATTTAGAAATGGAGAGGGACTGCAGTTACCACAACTTGGACAGGAGCATGGTCAGCTGCTGCACCTTAGGATGGTTTGACCATAGTTGCCAACTTTTGAAAATGGAAAAGCAGGAGAATTCAGTAAGCGGCGCGCATAGCGCGCCGTGGCAAAAATTTGCATGGACACGCCCATCTTGTCGGTATGCCATGCCCCTTCAAAAAAGCCACACCCACTCCACCTAACTGCAAACGGCTTTGGAAGAAAGCCAGGAATGCCCTTATAGCCAGGTAGTAGCCCCCCATAACCAGGTAGTACCCCTTACAGGCCGGTAGATTTCCCCCCTTGTAGCCAAGTAATGCCCCCTCTGTAGCCAGGTAGAGCCAAATTGTAGCCAGGAGATGCCCCCCTTTGTTAGCCCGGGAGATGCCCCCTTTGTAGCCAGGTAAAGGGGCCCCCCTTTGTTAGCCAGGTAGGTGCCCCCTTTGTTGCCAGGTAGTTCCCCCCTTGTTAGCCAGGGTGGGCCCCCATTGTTAGCCAGGTAGTGCCCCCAGTTGCCAGGTAGTGCCCCATTGTTGCCAGGTAGTGCCCCCATTTCCAGGTAGACCCCCCCCATTGTTGCCAGGTAGTGCCCCATTGTTTGCCAGGTAGTGCCCCCATTGTTAGCCAGGTAGTTGTCCCCATTGTTGCCAGGTAGTGCCCCCAATTGTTAGCCAGGTAGTGCCCCCATTTGTTCCAGGGAGTGCCCCCATTGTTGCCAGGTTAACCCCCATTGTAAACCAGGGAGTGCCCCCTCTGTTGCCAGGTAGTCCCCCAATTGTAGCCAGGTAGTGCCCCCATTGTAGCCAGGTAGTGCCCCCCTTGTTAGCCAGGTAGTGCCCCGTCTGTTGCCTGGTAGTGTCCCCTCTGTTGCCAGTTAGACCCCCCATTGTAGCCAGGTAGAGCCCCCCATTGGGAGCCAGGTAGTGCCCCCTTATTGTAGTCGGGAGTGCCCCCTGATTGTAGTCAGGTAGTTGCCCCCTCTGTTGCCAGGTAGACCCCCCATTGTAGCCAGGTAGACCCCCCATTGTAGCCAGGTAGTGCCCCCTTATTGTAGTCAGGTAGTGCCCCCTCTGTTGCCAGGTAACCCCCCAAATTTTAAGCCAGGTAGGCCCCCATTGTACCAGGTAGATGGCCCGTAAGGCTAATAAAAATAAAATAATAAAAACAAATCACCTGACCATGCTCCTGCAGCGCGGCCCGCCCGGAACGATCTCCAAGCGACGCAGGGGAGTGAGTGCAGCCGCAAAGTCACTTCCCTGCGCCCCTGACCTGTATGTAAGGCGCCCCAACGGCGCCAGACATACAGGGGGAAAGGGAGGAGGGGAACGATCCCTCCTGCCCCCTCCCGCACAGTGACACGCACCGGGCTGGTGGGCGGAAAGCTGCGGCCGCTTCACCCGCCTGTAGGAGCGGCCCGGGGGCGCAAGAGTAGGCGCCAGCGCTACTCTTGCACCTCGGTAATTTAAAGGACTCCCGCCACCTGCAGGCGGCGGGGGAATGCAACTCCCCCGGAGGGGGGGGGGGGCCCCCAAATAGCGGGACCCCCCCGCCGAAAAGGGGAGTTTTGGATGTTGGTTTGACGCTACTGTTGTCTCTTTGCAACGCCTCGCGAACGACTGCTGGCGCCATGATAGCAGGGCAGAGAAAACTGGCCCGGGAAAAAATTCAAAGAAAACGCTCCCTTCTGCAGAGGGGGTGACCTTGACTGGCTGAAATGGCATGTGTGCCACGGCCCCGCTGTGTGCTGCGGCGGCGGGATGGACCCCACATCTGAGCCACATTTTTCCCGGGCCACCGGATGGTGATGCCATGTGTTGACGCAGGGCCGTGGTGCCAACGTTAGCTCCCTGGCCACGCTTCACTTTCTCCCCACAGATTCTAAAATATGCCCATATCGCTCCTCCGGTGTCTTAGCAAAGAACTGCCACACCGCCGAGTATGGGATTTTCCCGGGCCAACGCTCCGCACTGAGGTGACTAACTACTTGCCCGCTGGCCCTTCGCTGGGGCCCCTGTGCCGCTACTTTCTTGGACCTGCGAAGCGGGTTTTTTACCCCAGGGCCGCTTGGCTCCCGACCTCACACTGCTGCTACCCTTTGCTGACGCACCGGCCACACAACCCACTTGCTGCTGCGCCGCTGCCTGACGTGCAAGCTGACGCCCCTTCTCCTGACGATGATGAAGCCCTTGCCTACCCGGCTCCCAATTTGCGGTCGGCTACATCATCATCTATTTGTGTTTCATCGTCACTGCCGTCCTCATCACCGGTCTTGGTATCAGAGGCTGACCCTAACAACATGACCCCCCAAATGCCACTCTCAACATCTATACTTTGCCCCCTACTGCAAGAAGCAGGCGATTTTGGGCCCAATCTCTTTCCCGCTCTAAGTAGCTGCTGACTGCCCTCCTCAAATTGTTCATCCTCGCTATATAGTGGCGCTGAGCCCAGACCACATAGTAGATCTTTTGCTGGGGGAACCGGAGGGACAGAGGGGGGTTTTGAGGACAGGTGAGGGCCGCTGACCCCCCCCCGGGCCATGCCAACTAAGAGTTGTGTCTGAGGTTCCCACCGACTCTTGGCTGGGGTTGTCAGATGTCATCTAGGAGGAAGTGGAATACCTAGTCAACCAATCAAGAACCTTTGGGGTTTGCTAGTCAGTACACGGCCGCTAGATGACAGCGCAGTTGTGGCCTCACCGAGTGACCCCTGCTGCACGTCCCCTTCCCTGTGCTGCGCCCTGGCCGGGGAATGTTTGTGCCACTGCCACTCGCAGGTGAAGAGCCTCCCACCTCTCCTGTCTGACATACTATTTGTTCTAAAATGTACAGACACTGTTTGATGAAGATATCTGTATATGATAAATACACACCCTGTAATTTGACTCCAAATGAACCCAGAACAACTTGGTAACCCTTGGATATAAAAATTGCGCTCCACAAATGGGGAGAAAGACTTGTATGTGCCGTTTAAAAACCGTGTATTTTACTGAATATAAAACACAACAGGCTTAAATTTAACCTTCGGAATATGATTATCTACAGAATTTCTTCTGTGGCGGTGAAAAACAAAGTTTCTTTTACTGAGTACAACTGCAGAACAACGCTTAATTAACCCTTGGGTGTAAATTGCACAAAAAGAATTAAGCAACTAAAAACTACGAGCTTTGAGCGTGTTACAATGGGTGTTTTCTACCTATACAACAAGAGAAAAAATTTGTAATTAACCTTCCCCTTGTGAATTAGGGTGCAGGAAAAATTTATTTTTGGCGGTGAAAAGACGGTTTATTTTTTGTCACCACAGCAGAAAAACAACGCTTAATTAACCCCTGGATTAAAATTGCGCCCAAACAATTGAGCAACCACAAACTACGACTTGTACGTGTTACAATGGCGTGTTTCTAGGCTACACAACAAGAGAAAAAAATTTAATTAACCTTCGCTTTTGAATTAGGCTACAGAAAATTATTTTTTGGGGTTAAAAAGACGGTTTCTATGGAGTCACCACAGCAGAAAAACAACGCATATTAACCCTGCATGTAAATTGCGCCAAACAATTGAGCAACTACAAACTACAGCTTTGTAGCGTGTTACAATGGCGTGTTTTCTACGCTACACAACAAGAGAAAAAATTGGGAATAACCTTCGCTTGTGAATTAGGCTACAGGAAAATTGTATTTTTTGGCGGTGAAAAAGACGGTTTCTTGGATCACCACAGCAGAAAAACAACCTTAAAATTTAAACCCCCGGATGAAATTTGCGCAAAAGAATTTAGGGAGCCAAAAAATGAAGTGGTATTTGTATTGTAAAAACCGCTGTTCTTTAAATGGAATACAAAAAGGAACAGGCTTAGATGACCCTTGGATATTCAATGTGCTGTGAGCAGATAGCATTAAAATGTAATGCAGCAGCAGGGACGCACACTGGACTTCAGATCCAATACCCCAAAAAAATCAGAAAAAGAACATAAGAGAGAAGCAGTCCCCTGAAACAAGCGAGACACCCCCCAAAAATCGCTGTAATAAAAATCATTTTTCAGTAACAGCTATCACAATCAGCCGCGCAGCACCTTCTCTGATCAGTACAGTGAGAGGAGTGGAGCTCCCAGCGTCGCGCCCGGACCCTTTTCTAGTGCGGTGACGTCACAGAATCCCGCCGGGCTCTGATTGGCTTCAATCTCTGCATATGTCATGCAGGCTAGCCCTTCTCCTCCCAGATGCTTTGCCCCAATTAGCGCCATGTGCTCGCAGCCATTTTATCAATCAAAAGCATACTTCGTTCACCCGAAGTACCCCAAACTTCGACTTCGTTCAGAACCGAAGTTTTCCTGAAATTCTAAACGAATTCCACGTCGTAAGAATCAATTAGCCCATCTCTAATGATACGACTAGTTTTGTTGTACGGCAGTTCATTTACATCGAGAATATGGCGTCAAAAGTGTTTTTGCCGCAAAATAGACCAAAAAACTAGCACTTGTATATTGGGACATATTGCCCTATGGGATGTCATAAAAAATAAGCCTACTTAGAAGACTTACAGCAACAGGTATGTACGGGGCTCCGTTCACTATATTTTTATATGGACGCACTCCAGTATCAGGCACATTACAAAGCACCTGCAGCACTTTTCAATGCGCCTGAGAACGGGGGTTGTGCTGGAGGCTTCGCACTACAAGCTTACGAAGCTAAACAATTATAGCTTCAGTACAGCAAATCCAGGTGCATTACTGCTGGAACAGGTAGAGCCAGAAGTGTCTCTTTTGCGCTAGAATGCGCCTGATTTATGACCCACTGTAGAACAGGTTCATAGATTCAGACGCATTGTACACTAATTTTATGCGCAAACAAAATGGCACCTGGACATCAAAAATCATATACGTCACCCTTATTGTAGGTAGTCTGATTGTCTCACCATGCCATTTTACAGAGCCACGGGCAGCTTCGCCTCGTGCTTCCTGATCAGGCTGTGGGTAGTTCTGTAGCTGTGATTGGCATATCATCTCTGCTGTTCCTAGCTGATCCTTTTACAGTGACATGAGTGCAGGAGGTTTGTAAACTGTAGTGCGCAAGGCTATAGAGCTCTAAAGGGTTAAAGCTTGTCAGTAAGTAATGTAAACAAACTTCTTCTTTCAAGGTAAGGAACACAGCAGGTAACCCTCTCGGCCAGCTCGGCCACTGCTAGAGCAATGAGAGCAGAGAGAGAGGTGGCCAGTAACTAGGGAAGCTTGTGTACAAAAGCAGAAGATAAAATCTTCTCCTAACTGAAGAGAAGAAAAATCAGAACAGCAGTGCATTTGATAATAATCTTTATTTATCATTGCCTACATTTTTAAAGCTAACCAATGAAACAGGAATACCCCTTTAATAGAATTGTTTAATGTCATCTGACCTCAGCCTGATATAGCATGCTTTTCAATTTCAAAACTGAAAGCAGAAATACCAAGCAGGGCCTAAAGGTGGCATCAGTAATGTCTTGGAAAAATAACTCAAGGGAGGAAACTCAGCATTTGGTGATGGTCATAGACTGTAAAGTGTTTGCATCTAGAAATGGAAGAAAATCTTTTTGTTTTTATAATTGTTAGTTTGTTCAGTTAGTTTGGAGCTTGTGAATATGGAAGGACTATGTAAAAAATGGCTGTAATTCCAATATTTTGTAAGGCCCCTGGAATTAAATCTGAAAGTCTATATTTCATTTAAATATTGGTAACTGTGTTTGTGGTGGACTAATGTTTGCGTAGTGCATGTACGGTGTAGGTGTATATTAGTTGTATTATATGTTTTTTCCTATACAAATTACACTTGTTACCTGTCCACAGGAGAAGTCCTATTTTCCTCCACAACACACTACTACCATGAGCAGAACTTTTAATGGAGCAGAGATCGCATATGAGCAGTTTTGCTCCATTCAAATATGTGGGTCTCTTGGAAACAACCGAGTCCTGTATTCGACTCTCTCTGTGAGTTCCATGGTCTTTTAAATAGAATGGAAGTGGACATGGTCGACCATCACTTCATTTTAAAGAAAATCTATTGCCATTTTTGTTCACTAATTAAAACGAGATACTGATACATATTCTTTTTTCTCAACCATTTTTATATTTTGTCTGTAGACTTTTTAATTGTGTTCTATAACCATAGGGGCAGCTTTCTTGTCTGAGGTGCTTTTAACAGCATTTAGAAAGATGCTTCACAGCAGCTTCAGTCCCATTGACTTTTATAGGAGAGTTTTCTGGGCATGCTCTCTGACCGGAGAATGGAGCTGTGAGTTTCATGATAAAGTGACAAGAGTTCTGGAGGTTTGTAAATAGCAGTGCACAAAGTTATATAGCTCTAAAGGGTTAAAGCTTATCAGTAAGTAATGTAAACAAGTTCCTGTCTTTAAGCTAAAGAGCAGAGCAAGAAATGACTTAACCATCATGTCCAGAGCTGCAGCCTACTAAAGCAAGTGGCTGGTAACTAGGGAAGCTTGTACACACAAACACGAGATACAATCTGCTCCTAACTCTGAAGTGTAGATATTTGGTAGTAGTCTTTATTTACCTTTGCCTACAATGAAATGGGAATACTCCTTTAAGTTGCCACTGGTAACAGTATTAATTTGACATTTTTACACTATGTACTGTATTTCCCCTATGTATATTCCCTGTGTAAGAAATGGTTAAATAGAAGTTTCTACCTTCTCTACAGTGAGCTTGGTTGTCAGAGACAGCTGGGCACTCTGACATTCAATAGCATGATTCTTCATGCAGCATCTATTCCAAAGCTCTAAATTAATACAGCATTGCAGAATAAAGCCCCTTAATAGCAGACGTAAAAACGCAAATTGGCGGTAAAAAAAGGTTTAATATAAATCGTTTGGAGTACTTTAATGTTTTAAAACTTTGTTTTAATCAGTTTACTGACTAGAGATATTTTACTGCAATACTTTGCACCACCGCATTTGCCAGTATGGAACCGCCTGAATCCCATGTAAACATTGATGAACACTGCAGCAACTGTTACTCTACCAAGGGCTGCCAGAGGTCAGGTCCACCCTAGTCTAACATTGAAGCCCTATACTAAAGACAGGGCATTGAAAAGCCTGAACAACCTTAGGAGGAGCCAACATACATGACCTCTCTGCTGTTCTAATGGGGTCAAAGGGCATTTTCTATCAATTACCAATACAAGTGAGACGACAACAACAACAACAAAATTAAAACATATAATACTTAGTTGGAAAACTTTCTACTTTTCTAACCCAAATTTACTAACTCGACAGCAGAAAACTAGTCATCACATGATCCTGTTCTAGAAGCCAGGATTAGTTATATGATTTATACCCTGCAACATTGCTAATTGAGAAATACTCATATGCAAATCATGCTAAAGTCCATAAATTATTATTTTTCAAGAGTGTTAGGGACCCTAAAATAGGGCTTTCCATCCATATCCACAGCTGCATGAGGGTGTGTGGGGAAGAATCCAATGAGCCAACATGATGTTTGACGTGGCCTCACAGACTCTTAATTGGGTTCAAGTCTAGGAAAATAGGAGAAGTACTTGGAAGACTAGGTCATGCTCTTCTAACCAAAGTTGGACAATTCTATCCGCATGACATGTTGAAATGTCTTACTGAAAGATCTCATCTGCCCCACGAAAGACCATCAGCATGGCTGGGGGTAAGTGCACACATGCATCCAGTCACTATCCTGGACAGTCGTGGGGGTCACTTAGCTCCGAGATCGACGCTTTGGTAAGCGGGAATAGCATAAATATGTCATTTGGAGCACACAGTATATTTTAAAAATGGCCGCAGCCAACTTTAGTCTTCCGGCATATGACATCGCACAAAACAAAAAGAAACATAATGCTAAGCTGTCTGGCCACTACATAAACACAAGAGAGTCCCTATATATCCCTATTCCATAAATTCTGTGAAAATGAAAGCATTTTCTGCCAATGCTTTTTCGTTAGCAGAGGTGCAGTGATCGTCTGTCTGTTTCAGACCCTCACAAGAAGTAGGGCTTGCTAAGCGTAGGTTTTAGACATTTGTCCAGGGGTGCCAATAGGGCAGTACTCCTGTCAGGGGGCCCTAATCAAAAAGGGGTGCACTGATATGTTAAAAAATAGGAACTAGTAATGGGTGAGGGCCCCATTTCATTTGGCGTATAGGGCCCTGAAACGGTTAATAAACGACTGATGGCAGCCCTGCATATGTCTGGTAGCCCTATGGTTCATTTTGAGCAGTAGTGAGCTGCTGCACTTTAGCGTGTCAGTCCACCCTCACACATCATCGTAGCTGAAATTCACCTCTCACACCAATGGCAGATGGTGCTCTACAGTTTCTACATCGCTTTTTCGCAACAATGCCACTTGTCCATTCACAATACACTTTTACCACAAACTGCAATTTCAAAAATACAGCCACCATGGGAAATATTCTCTCACCCTAAAGCCTTTAGATACATAATGACATTATAAAGTGAACAACCCCCTTAAGTTGCAGGTAAACAAAAAAGTAAAATAAAATATCAAATCAAAACAAAATTCTAAATAAAAAACAATCCTTTTATATATATATATATATATATATAATATATATAATATATATAGTATATATATATATATATTATATATATATAATATATATTAACATATTTCACGCACTGCATACATTTATGCAGTGGGTGAAATTAGTATTGTATACATAGTATAGTATACATGAAGAAAGAGAGGTGCAAAAACCCATGAAAAGTCATGACACCAGCTGAAATCTATCAATAATTGGAACGCAATCCTGCTACTTAGTAAAAAATAATATCTGTTGGTTCAACTAAGGGCCTATAAAAAGTTGTTTCAATACCAAGGTGCCACACAAGGAACCTCTCATTATGGGTAAGGATGGGGCAGTGAGCTGTCTAAAGGCCTTTGCAACCTTATTGTTGCAAAACATATTGATGGCATTGTTTAGAGAAAAATTTCAAAACTACTGAAGGTTCCAGTGAGCAGTGTTGTGGACAGACTCTGGAAGTGGAAAAAACATTTCACCATAAACTGGCCACGACCAGGTGCTTCCTTCAAGATTTTAGAGTGAGAAGCAAAATGAATTATCAGAAGAGTTGCCCAAGAGCCAAGGACCACCTATGGAGAGCTACAGAAAGACCTGGAGTCTTTTATTTCAAAGAAAACAATGTTATGCACTCAACCTCCATGGCCTGTATGCATGCTCACCATGCAAGACTCCATTGCTAAACAAATGGGGAGTTTCCTGCTTCTTGCAGTGGCTGCTATAAATAGAGAGGTGGCTGTGCATGCATGGGACCTGAGACATCTATATCATATCATGTGGATATGCTATGAATATGTAAGAAAGGAATACCCTTTTAAGCGGTTAAATGTACTTCCAGCTTGGTAGCAGCATGACCAGGATATTTGTGATTTCAATTATGTTTAATTCACTAATATACTTGAATTAGGCAAATTACTGCTTTTCAAGCAAAGGGGTGATTTTATTGGATAAAAATGTGACCAGGAAATCTTACCAGAAAATCACCATGATAAGGGAATTTAGATGGTCATACCAATAACAAATATTCAACATGTTGTGTCTGAAAGGAGACAAGATTGTGGTAATGATTTATTTATTGGTATGAAAGGTTAGCATTTTTAAAATGCTTCCCCAAGGGAACAAAGATTTTACTTTTAGGCTATGTTTACACGGCATAATTGCGGAGTGTAATTACACCCCGCAATTACGCCGTGTGTTCGGGAGCAATCGGCGCGAGCTCCCGTGGGGCGGGGGGGCTGTTAGCCCGCCGGCCTCATAGACATTCATTACTAGCGGCACGTATTCACAGCTAGTGATTGACATGTCACTTATCTCCCCACGCAGCCTATTGTCTGAGTGGGGAGAGGAGGTGTAATCCATAGTTCTCTGAGAACTGTGAATTACCGTAATGACTGGGACGTATCTCGGCCCATATTGAGCGCAGTACGGCGCGAAATAAGGGCCAAAATACATCCCAATTTCACCCGTGTGAACATAGCCTTAGGAGTAATGTTCTATAGTCTGATGAAGCAAAAATAGAACTATTTGACCAAAATAACCATTATTATCCATGAAGAAAAAAGGGGGAAGCTTGCAAGCCAAATAACTACCCCAACTATGAAGCACATGTAAAATATTGGGATTTTCCAGCATAGCAAAAGAAAAAAAATGTATTAATCCATATGGTACAAGAGGTAAAACTTGGAGTGTGATCTCCCGCTTTTTCATTTCAAACCAAATTGGAAGCGCACGGTTGTCAGCATCATGTTGAGGGGGGCATTTGTGCATTAGGGACTAATGCACAATAGATGGCATTATGAGGATAGAAAATTATGCTGACACACTGAAGCAGTATCTCAAGACATCAGCAAAAAGGTCAAAGCTTTGCATTAAATGGATCTTCCAAATAAAAAAGCCTTAGCATACATCTAAAGATGTGGCCAAATGCCTTCAGAACAACAAAGTGAAGGTAATGAAGTGGCCATCACAAAGTCCCGATCTCAATTCTATGGGAAAAGTATGGGCAGAAGTAAAAAAGCATTTATGAGCAAGGAGTAGAGATGGGCGAATTGATTCTAACGAAGTGGAATTCGTTTAGAATTTCAGGAAAACTTCGGTTCGGAACGAAGTCGAACCCTTTTGGGGTACTTCGGTGAACGAAAGTGTGCTTTTTATTGATAAAATGGCTGCGAGCACATGGCGCTACATGGGCAAAGCACTCTGGGAGGAAGAAGGGCATAGCCTGCATGACATGTGCAGAGGTGAAGCCAATCAGAGACCGCGGATTCTTTGACGTCACCGCACTATATAAGTCCGGGCGCGACGCTGGGAGCTCACACTCCTCTCACTGTGCTCATCAGAAGGTGCTGCCGCGGCTGATAAACTCTTACTGAAGAATTGATTTTTATATAGCGATTTCTGTGGGGTGTCTCAGCTTGTCTCAGAGACTGTTCTCTTAATGTCTAATTTCTAATTTTTTGGGTATTGGATCTGAAATCCAGTGTGCGTCCACTGCAGTGCATATACATTCAATATCCAAGTGGGATCTAAGCCAGTTCCTGTTGTATTCATTTAAAGAACAGCGTTTTTTTCAATACAAATACCACTTCCTTTTTGGCTGCCAATTCTATTGCGCAATTTAAAATCCAGGGTTAATTAAGCTTGTTTTTCCGGGTCTGACCCCAAGAAACCCTCTTTTTTCCCTCGCCAAAATATATAAATTTTTCCTGTACCTAATTCACAAGCAAAGGTAAATTAAACT
>JAODAL010063176.1:0-19374 GCA_025379985.1 Phyllomedusa bahiana
GTACGTCGTTCCCATCTAAACTCTTTCCCCTTTAGTTCCCCCTTCTGAAACTCTTTCCTTATGCATACGTGTTCTTCTGTAGTTCCTCCAAAGCCCGGGGGCCGGGACATGGGGGCGCAGCCCCTTTAAGGGGAGGCCCCTCATGCCCGGGGGGCCCGTCAAAGCCGGGGTTAGGCAGTCGGGGTTCGGGGCGACGCCGCGACGTGGCCCGGGGGGCAGAGTGCGGGCGTGGGGGGTTTGAACCCGGTTAAAAACCCAAACCCCCGCGGCCGCGCGGAGCAGACGCGGGCAGCGTGACAAGCAAATTGCCCTTTAAACTGCGCTTGTCTGTTGTGGGGGGGTCGTGGTGAGGGGTTTTTCATCATGGCCGACAATGGGGATGAACTGCTGGCAAGCCTGAGGAGGGCAGCTGGAAGCGCGGCCCCGAGTGGCTGGGCAGCATGGTGCGGGGGCGCGGGGAGGGGGGGAGGTGGCTGGCCGCGCCGGTACCTCACACCCCGTTGGCCCCTGGGGGCCTCTATTTCCCCCCCTGGAGCTGCTGTTCCCTTTAAGGCGCCGGACTCGCTCCCCGGGAGCGCCACCCTGGGGTGACCCCGAGGGCCCTGCACCCTGGGGGGCCCCTTGGGCCCCCCCGGGGCGGAGGTGCGTCGCGGGCGTTCTCGGGGGTTCGTCCTGGGAAAAACCCTTCAGGGGGGCGGGGCCCAGCGGAGCACACGGGCGCAGCGCAGCCCCGCGTTGGTGTAGGGGGGCTCCAGTTTCGGTCCCGTGGCGAGGGGGGGTGCCCCTGGCGATGATCCAGTGGGGGGGCCCATAAGAGAACGGGAGGCGACGGAAGGAGCGAGGAGCAAGAGGAAGGGCGCTCGACCCCGGGGGAAGCATGGGATGCGGCCGGCCCGAGGGGTTGGGGCCTGTGGGGCATTTTGGGGGCCCACCGGGGGGCCCTGCAGCGAGGGAGGGACCCGGGAATCCGTTCGGAGGTTCCCGTTGCCCGGGGATCGTGTTCCTTGGAACCGTTCATCTTTGGGAGACGGAGGTTATATGGATCGTCGAGGGGGTCTTCAGGGATCGGGCCGGGCGGCTGGGGGGTTCACAGCCCCGGCGCACCCGGTGATCGGATCGTGTTATGTTTGTACCGCGGGGCAGGCAGGCGGGGAGGGGGTTTTTGGGGCTCCGACGGGGGGGGCGGCCCCACTTGGGAAACAGCTAGCGAGCCCTGCGCGGGTTTTTGACAGGCACCGAGTACGGCGGGCCCCACGACCAACCGTCGCCCATCCCCGCCGGGGGCTGGGGTTTGGGGGTCGAATACTTGTTTCCATCCCCCCTGGGGTGGGGGAATTTGCGGTCACGGACAGGGCGGAAGGGAGGGGGGGTAACGTGGGGTAAGACAGAACAGGGGGCGGTTGACAGGGTTGGGTTTTGGTGACCGAGCGAGGGGGGAGGTTTTATGTTGCTTTGAGGCCCTTTAGGGCCATCTCAAAAAGGAGGTGAGGGAAAAGTTGGCAGGACGAGTACGTGAAATCTTTTCCCCTGTTCCCGTGAGAATTCAACATACCAAAGGGAAGGGGGATGAAAGAAAGAAGGGGGAAGAAAAAAAGGAAGGGCGATTAATCCCCGAAAACCTTCCGAATTGGATGAGGCGTTTGCCTTTTTGGGCAACGTCAGGGGGGAGAAGGCTCCGGAGAATTTTCCCCGGACTTTTTTGTTCCCTGGATTTATGCGGAGGCTAAGGGTAAGGGGGGCGGGCGGGGCTCAGATATGACAGAAATTTCGTCAGGGAAAGGGGGTCGACCGGCTATTAGGTGGATCAAAAGGATATGGGATTTATGGTTGAGTTATGGGGGAAAACCCTGCGTACGGCCAGCCCTTTAGGGGGGACCTGGTACCTCGGGACGCGGGGGGTGCCGGTCTTCGGGCGTGGGTTCCCAAAAGGATTTCAAAGCAGGGTCTGCTGGCATTTAATGACCAAAGCAAATTTGGAGCGAACTGCCGTTTAAAAGCAGTTTTTCAGGGTCAGCCCCGCGCCCCGGGAGCGTCGCGTTGCTTACGAAAAGGAAAAGGGAGGGGGGTAATTTTCGCAAGGGGGGACTCGGTGAGTCTAGCCGCGATGGAGCCGTCCCAAAGTGGGTCCCGGGAAAGGGGAGGCGGCTTTTATTTTTAAAAGGGGAGGTTTTGGTGAGGGTTTTGGATCCCGGCACCCACACATGAGGTCCCTTTTTTTTAAAAACCTGAGGTCAGTGTATACCCCCGGAGGTGTTTAAAGGAAAAATTAATAAGGAAAGTTCACTGGGTAAAGGGGGGCCCTTTTGGGGCCTTCCCGGTGCGGATTTGGGTGTTTTCCCCCTTTAGGATGGTTCCTAAAAAAAAAAAAAAATGTTTAGATTAATTCTACCTATTTTTAAAGGGTTTTTCGTGAATGATGGTATCGACCCGAACTATTTTCCCGGGTCATAGCCTTTGACGCGGACTAAAGGGTTAGGGGTAGGGTCAGGGGGCCCTTTGGCCCAAGACAGACATTGAGCCCCCTTTGGGCGTTCCCCGGGTTGCCCCGGGAGAGGCACGGTTCTGGGTTGTTTTTGGGGGGTTCATTTTTTGTTGATCGTTCCCGCCAATGGGGTGTTCGATCTTTGCTTCTATTTTGAAGCTTATTTCCCTTTTTTGGGAATGGGGGTACGGGAGTGTCGGTCTGTCACATTACCCACTACTTAAACGTTTTTTATCTTCCCCAGGGGATCTGGGGTTTGGGGGTCCTTTTGGGCATCAATGCAGGGGGTGGCAAGCCATTTTGGGTACCATTACCCCTGGACAAGACAGGGTCCTACACGTCAATCAATTTTTGGGAAATGGGGCATTGATTAATTAGCTAGGGATGCGCTTACCAAGGAAAGTTGGGGGGCTTGAAGCAGAGGTTGGGAGGCTATTGGATGCAAAAAGGCGAAACCCTGAGGGAAATGGTTTCTTTCTGGGAAAATTGAATTTTTCCCTGCAGGTTAATCCCAGGGCAGGGTTTTTTTCACGTCGGATGGCGAGGCGACGGGGGGTTTTGGGCTTCTCATCTTTTGGGGGGGGTTTCGGTGGGATGAAGGAGGTCGGGGGGTTTTTGGGACCCTTTTTTGGCGTTTTTAAAAGGGCGCCCTTTATTTTGGACAAGGCCATTAGTAAGTAAATCGAGGTGTTTACGGATCGGCGGGTGGTGTAGGTTTTGGGGCCCTTGCCAGGGGGAGTGGTTTTGGCGGGGCGATGGCCCCAAATGGTTCTTTTCAGGTTTAGTTAAGAATTGGATATTGGGAGCGTTCCAAAAGTTTTTTCGGTCGAAATTTGGGGGAACGTTTTGCGAATCAAAAATTTCAGTTTAACTGTGATAACAGGGGGGGTGGTACGGGCCCAAAACTCTTGCGGCTTCATTCCCCGGTTTTGCCTTATGGGGCATTTGGACTGGTGGTTTGGAATTAAATTTTTGGGTTTTTGCCGACATGTATGGGAAAAAAATGATCTAGTGACCCCTTGTCTCGTTAAACCAGTGGGAGCTTTTCGGGAGCGGCCCCGAAAGCGCGGGGGAGGGGTTGGGGCCCCCGGGATTTTGGGGCCCTTGGGTTTCATACCGCAGAAAGGCTTTCAGGTCAGGGAAAACCCCAGGCACA
Organism: Phyllomedusa bahiana; assembly: GCA_025379985.1. Classification (NCBI taxonomy): domain Eukaryota; kingdom Metazoa; phylum Chordata; class Amphibia; order Anura; family Hylidae; genus Phyllomedusa; species Phyllomedusa bahiana. Next base: position 3,639 of record JAODAL010063176.1, read on the forward strand.
GGGGGATTTTTTGCAAGCTTGGCGGGTTGGAACAGGGGTTCGGGGGTTTGGGCCCGTTAGTTACAGGGGGAAAGGGGGGGTGCTCTTTTTAGCTTATTGGTCATGTGTGTAACGGGGTTGGTCATTTTTCCCGGGTATCACGGTTCAGTCGGGCTAGCCCTTTGGTTTTAAAAAAAAAGGGGTGTGGCTGACCTAACCAAGACATTCGGGGTGAGGCAGGGTTGAGGGGTTATCGGGGGGGCGTGGTGGGGGGGATTCTCGGCGCCCATGGTTTTTCACTTCTGCAACTTTTTGGGGAAAAGTTGGGTGCAATTTGCAGATCACATTTTTTAGGGGGGGCTATTTCGCCCGGCATTCTCTTACATTTTTTTGGGGCTTTGGGGAAAAGGGGAATTGGTCCCAAACAGAGGGTATAGGAGGGGGGGGGGGGGGGGGGGGGGGGGGGGGGGGTTTCGGGGGAGGACTGCAGGGGGTTTAGCCGGGGGTTTGTCGGACCGGATAAGAGGATCAAAAACGGAAAACAACGGTTTGGGGCCGGGAAAGTTGTTTTTGGGTGAGGGAAAAAGACTCCAGAATGTGCCCGTTTACTGTTTCTGGAATACACCGGCAGTGTAGAGGTGGGCAGGGCCATATGGTACCCAGATGGGGAGTTTTTATCAGTTTCCCTTCAGGCAGTTTTTAGGCGATGTTTGGGGGATTGGGGTTGGATCCTTTACATTTTCGCTCCCCATTCATTTCGAATTGGGGCAGCTACAGAAACGGCGAAATTGGGGGTTTGGGTGCAGGGGGCGTTCGGAGGATTGGCAGATGGGAATCGGATCGATACAAGCTTACTCCGCCCTCATTTGGCTCAGGTTGAATGTAAAGGGGGGGACGGGTAATTAACCCCGTGCCGTGGTTTTCTGGGTTTATGAGGGTGTTGTGGAGTTCTTGTGTCTCTTGTTTTTTTTTCTAGGGGAGGGCGGTCTGGGGTTTTTGGCCCTTCTTTTGTGGGCCCGGGGTCGGGAGAGCAGGCTGCTGCAAGTGGCGCAATGGGTTTTTTCCGGGACGTTGGCGGTGATTCGGGGGGGATTGGCAAGCGGGCCTCAATGGAATCAAGTTATGCGGGTTTCCCGCAGTTTTTGCCTGGGACAGGGGTACCGGATTGTGGCTTTTTACCGGGGTAATGATCGGGGCATCGCCCAATCAAGCTTAATAAGGGGGAAACCCGGGATGATTTCCCGAGGATTGGACCCGGAAACCCGGGCCCGTTTGGGGGGTCGGGTATATTCCTAGGGTTTGCTGGAGGCAGCGGGGCAGCGGCGGGTATTAAAAAAGCCCGATTTAAGGGAAATAAAGCGGGGGCATCTTTTGTGATCAGGAAGGGGTTTTTGGGGTGCGGCTAGAGGTGGAATTGGGGGAAGGAGTTTTTTTGGGGTAGGGGGCGGGGGCCCTTTAACGCCCTTGGGGTAGATTTATGGGCTTTGGATTTAGAGAAAAGGGTTGGAAGGTCTTGGGGCTGTTGGGGGGGTTGGCCCTGAGGGACCCCGGGCGCTAATAAAGGCGGGTTGGGGGCCTTGGAGTCTGTGGGAAAAGTGGGGGGGGTCAGGGTCACTTGTCCCAATTGGTGGGTGGAGGCTTGGGGAAGATTGGGGGGCCCCCAGGGCGCGTCCTTGGGGGGGAGTTGAAATGGTACCCCCCTAGGGGGGCTTTTGGGGCCCTGAAGCCGGGTGACGGTGGGGGCAAAATATGGGGAAGAGGAATGGCTTTTCCCCGGTTGGTAATGGTTCAGAGGTTACGGCTCCCCGGCCTCAGCCCCCCAACTTTTTCTGCTTGGGCTTTGGCTGATGGGGGTTTGGATATTTACTCATTGCAGTGTAGTTTGATAATACTTGTGTGTTAAATAAAATGGGTGCTGTGGCCAATTTTTTCCAAGTTGATGTCTCCGTGATTATTAAAGGTTGGGGGGGATTAAATTTGGGCAAAGCAGCAAGGAAGGCCTGCTTAGGGGCAAGTCCGGGGGGAAGGGGGGGCCAGCCCCCCTTTAAGGGGAGGCCCCTCTGCCGGCGCGCCGTCTAAGCCCGGGGGTTAGGGGAGTAGGGAGTCGGGCGCGACTGCGCTGACGGAGGGGGCGGAATCAAGCGCGCCGTGCGGGTGGAGCCGGGTTTAACCGGCCCCGCGGCCCCCGGGGGGAGAGACGCGGGCAGTTTGACAAGCAGCATCCCACCCCCCCTCCCCTATTTTGGATCAGGGGCATGGGGGCAGCAAACTGGGAAAGGGGCGGCTGCGTGGTTTGGGAAAATTCAATAGTGGCGCAGGTGTCGCCCGCGGCGAGGCGGGGTTGGGGTCCTTTGGGGTCTGTGGAAAGTAGTGGGGGGGTCAGGCTCACTTGCTCCCCAATTTGGGGGATGGACCGGGGGGGCAAGATTGGGCTCCACGGGCTGGCCCTTGGAGCAGGGGATGGGAAAGCTAGCCCCGAGGGGCTTTGGTGCCCGAAGCGGGGGTGCGGTGGGGGCAAAAATTGTGGAAAGAGAACGGCTTCCGGCTTGGTAATGGTTCAGAGGTTCGGCTCCAGGACCCAGCCCCAAGCTTTGTTGATATTGGGGTCTTGGGGTGATGGTATTTGGAATTTTCTATTGGGCAGTGTATGTTTGATAAAAACTTGTGGTTAAAAAAAATGGCTGCTGGGCCAATTTATCCAATTTATGTCTCCGTGATTCTTAAAGGTTGGGTTGGGAGTTAAATTGGTCAAAAAGCAGCTAAGGATGGGGCTGCTTTGGGTCATGTCAGTACGTGTTCCCTTGACACACTCGTTCCTCGTTATTTTTTCCCGTCATGAAAGCGTTCCCCTCTGAAATACTCATTCCCAGTTCCGCCGCATTACGTCCTCCCTTATGACATCGTCTTATTTATTCCTCCTGTCATGGGCCGTTCCCTTTTTAATTTCATCGTTCCTTTTTAGTTCCTCCTGTCAGGTAAGAGGCTAATCCCCCCCCACCACATGTATAGAGGTAATCCCCCCCCCCACATTATAGGGCTAATCCCCACCACTAAGGTATAGAGGTAAACCCCCCCCCAATGTATGAGGCAAAATCGAGCAAAAAAAAGTTAGGCAAAAACCCATAGAAAAAAAGAGTTTTGAAACGGAGTTTAGCACCAAAACCCGCAAAAGAGTTAGCGGGAAATCCCCCCGGGAAAAGGAGTTTAGCGTCAAGATCCCCGGCAAACGGGGGTTTAGCGCAAAATCGCGGGGAAAAAAAGTTTAGCGTCAAAATCGGCAGCGAAACGATTTAGGTCAAAACCGCAGCGAAAAAGTTTACGCAAAAACCCAGCGAATGGGGTTTAGCGGCAAAAACTGCAAAAAAAAGGGTTTACTGTAAAATCCCCAAAGAAACAAGTTTTTGCGTCAAAATCCCCCAGCAAAAAGTAGTTTAGCGGCAAGATCACGGGGAAAACGGGGTTTAGCGTCAAAATTGCGGCGAAACGGGGTTTAGCTCAAAATCGGCGGCGAAACGGAATTTAGCATCAAAATCTGTAAAGAATCGAATTTTCAGCATCAGAAGCGAGAGAACTTTATTAGCACCAAAATCTATAAAGAAAAGGATTTTTTTTGCGTCAGAAGCGAGAAAATTTTATTAGTGTCAAAATCTGTAAATAAAGGGATTTTAGCGCAAAAAACATTAAAAAAAACTATTCTTGCACCAAAATCCGTTATAAAAAAGAATTTTTAACGTCAGAAGCGAGAGAACTAAAATTAGCAGAAAAATCTTGAATTGTGCAAAAATCGTTAGCGACAAAAGCACGATCATTTTATTAGGAACGAGGACACGTCGCACACCTGTCAACCTCTTCTCTGGCAGCCCTGCTGGAGCACAGAGGGGCTGGACATTCAATAGCTGCCCCTCTGGACTCCACAATCATGACTGCCTGCTCCCTGCAGACAATAGAGCATGCTGAGCTCACAGCAGGGGGGCTCTCACTGAAGTTAACCAGACTGAATCCTTTGCAGTCTCTTACCTGCAGTAATCACTTTATGGCAGCTTCCTGAGTGTCCTGCAACTCACAGAGCAGAGAACTATCTCTGAAGGGGGGCAGGGCTCACACACACAGGAATCTCTATAGCTCTCTTTACAGACTCACAATCAAAATTACAGCAAAAGAGGATAAAAAGATGATAGAAAACACACACATTACTGCAAAAAAAAAAAATTGTGACACAATCCCTTTAAAGACCTGGTTCCTCCTTTACTGTGGGAACATGATTTAGGTCGTCCATTTTTGCCGACTGAATGGATTAAAATATATACACTCACTCAGAGATCTTCTATCTCTAGCTATGTGCAGGAAGAGAATTATAAGGTTGATGATATTTAAATCCTGACCTCTTAGGCAGAGTATACTTGGCAACCTCCAATTTATTTGGGCGTAATGAGAAGTCAGGTTCTTACTATCATTTTTTGTGGGAATGCTCGAAAGTGGAGCATGTCTGGACAAAACTTTCCTCACTGTATAATAGATTCTCCTTATCTAATGTTACCTGCAATCCTGACAGTCTAATTCCTGGTCCAGTTTCCCTTATTCAAGAAAAGATTACTCAGACACTTTTTGACTGCTGTTTGATAGACTAAAATAGTCTGGAACCCCTACATTTTGAATATAACTGGAACATCTGAGTTATGTAATGCAAATAGAGGAACTCACTGTGATCATAGCAGATAAATCCTTCTCATTTTTCAGTACCTGGCAGCCTTGGTTATTATTTAGACATTTTGACAAATATGGGAGTTGGATGACCTCTCATATTTTATAACTCCTCATCCATTTCATTCGCAGTGCCATTTTGTTTCCTGTCCTATTCTCCCCTTGTGTTATTTTCCTTCTTGTGTACTTATCTGTCTTGTTTAATGTTTCCATCTAAGATGTATATTGTAATCCACATATAATTTAATCAAAAAAATGGCTCTATTTTCCACATCACTAAGGGGAAAATTGCTATATCGCTATGTTACTTTTCCTAGTTTATATTCTTGTGTATAGTTCTCTTTTCTCAGTGTTGATTCATCGTAAAAGTTATCATTTTCTATTCTTGTTTTTCTATTTTTCGCAATATCTTAATAAAAATTGATTCAACCAGAAAAATAAGTTAAGTTTTTAGCGCATAATCATGTACTGTCTACATAATTGTGATTGTGTTGGCACAGCTTCTGTAACTAATAGCCGGCTCCTGATGCGGTAGCCAGAAAATATATGTGATCCCTGTCTGTAAGGGGGTTGTCTCACCACATAGATTCAGTCCTGTTTTCTTGAATTCATTTTTTAATTCAGGGGCGTTTACTGGCTATTACTGGCCTGCAGTGATGAGCTGCTGAGGACACCAGGCCTGTAGCTATAGTGACCAGCACTGGCAGCCTATCAGGAGAGATTAAACAGGTCTGTAGCTATAGAGACCTGAGGAGGTGATGCAGCCCAAACAAGAGGGGATATCTATGAATAGATAGGACACTGTTAATGGACACATACTGTATTGCACAGTGACTTGTTTTTGCAAGATCTTTAACATAAAAAGCAATCATTGTAGTGAGACAACCCCTTTAACCCCTTTGGTGCCGGGGTCAATAGCAATCACAGCATCTAAATGGTTCAACAGAGGGAGGGTGCTCCCTCTGATATCCATAAGCACCTCGATCGCGGGGTGCCATGTGTTGCCATGCCAGATAGGGGCTAGATAAAGGTCTACCATGGCTGAATGCTGATTAAGCAGTGCCAAAGGCAAGGCTCAATAGGTAGCCTGTCAGTTTTTACACTGACAGGGAAAAATGTTTTGGTATACTGAGTATTCCAACGCATTATAAAATCAATGAACAGATCCCAATGTAAAGAACCATAGTAGGACTAAAAAGATGTAAACAACAAAGTCAAATTAAAATAGATTTTATATTGAAAAAGTGGTAATATAGTATTGCCATGATCGTAGCAACATAATTAATTTAACATGTTATTGCAACAGCATGTTAAAGATCGTAAAAAAAACCTAAATAAAATAGGCATCATTGCTTTTTTCCCTCCTTCCCTTCATGCAAAAACAAACAAAGTAAGGTTAATCTACAAAAGGTTTCCAATGAAAACTACTTCTTGTCCCTTAAAAAAGCAAGTCCAAATATATCAACTTTGACAGAACAATAAAGAAACTTTGGGAGATCCGAATAATGGTGTCATAAAAGCAAAGTATATTTTTTTAAAGTGTTTTTTAAATTGGGGAAAAGTAGTAAAACACAACAAAATACATATCTGGTATCCACTTTAATCGTACGGGAGCCATAAACTAAAGGCATAGAATAAAAATAAAATTAATAAAAAAAAATTCTGAGTTTTCCCAAAAAATGGTCTCAAAAATCTAAAGCGGGCCCAAGGGGCCAGAAAATCTCCCCTAAATCTAACGGGGTCCCAACCAATTGAAAACTTAACTTTAATAAAATGTCCTGAATAAGAAGAAACTACTTAATGCCAAAAACAAAAGAAAACATATGCTGATAGAGGGCTGACCCCTATATATGTCAAACAGATAGGAGAAGGTCCAGGGGACTTATATGATGTAACTATACTGTCCCTAATGGCCACTCACCCTAAGGGGCCCTTAGCGGAGTAAACGTTCCGATAAGAGAGACCCCATAGTGCCTATACACCCCGATTGGTTGTCCTTAAATTACTTCTGATGTGACAACTGGGTGTATATGTATCCAAAGCAAACAAGAACCTTATAGACAAAAGTATACCACCGTCAAGTAAAACAGATAAGCACTCAATATAATGTACAACAAAATTATTAAAAAAGTTAAACCAGAAGCCACACACATATATAGATATATAGTGTAACTATTCAAAAGGCAAGTATTCCCCTGAACGCATTTCATCCCGCTGTTATGGAGTCATCAGTGGAGACACCTGTAATGGAATGGTGGCTCAAAAAGACAAATGCACAGTTACAGCGTTCTCTCCCGTCATACAAAGTCAAGAATGTTGGGTAAAAACAAAATCACTAAATCGGATAACTACATAAATACCTGGTCATGAGTCAGGATGGTATGTCCCAGTGGAGAAAGTATGTGGGAACCAGTGTACTCCACGACACAACAGTTCACAGTCCAGTTTTCTTTTGTTTTTGCCATTGAGTAGTTTATTTTAATTCAGAACATTTATTAAAAGTTACGTTTTAATTGGTTGGGCCTTCATTGGATTTAGTACTTCAAAATGGTGCCATACAAATCATCCCTCAAACAAAAATCCTTTAGACAGCTAAATCAACAGAAGAGTAAAAAGTTACGATTTATTGAAGGTGGCAATAGAAAAATGGGAAACAAATACTTGTCCCTGAAGTCGAAAATAGGCCCGGTCAGTAAAGGGTTAAAAAGGGTATAGAATTTGGTTATGTCTTTATTCATCATTAGAGATGTGCAGTCAGTATTCATCTACTTAAAATGAATGTCTATACTCTGAGTAAAAAATAAATAAATTGACATCATTTTTATGCATGCATGTAAACAAGTGCTTACCAAAGAATCAACATCAATGAATATATTTATACATTGGTACGCTTCATTTCTCCTTTCCTGGTTTACTTGTACTTTATATGCATATTTGCTATCAGGTCTTGAGGACAAAAGTAGCAGATGGTGTGATTATCCATTAAACAAATTATTAAAAAGCCTACCAGAGGAATATGAGGCGCTCACACACTTACAAGCAAGTTAAAGCACCAACATAATTCATATTAACTGGAATCACCGTTAACCGGCTTCAGTTGTTCATTTATTTTTTTACTATATAATGCTTGTTATGGGAATGATGCTGTAAATGGCACTATAATATATACAAGTATCTGTTTAGCAGTAATCATTACATTTTCAGTGTTAGAGTTACATTTCACTAAAGTTAATGATAGGTCCGTATTTTTCATGGCTGGAATAGATCTTTAGTAAGGATAGTAAACCTCTGAGCTATACAGGAGTCAACAGAAGAGTAATTCCTGGTTACAAACTGGGCTATGGGAGCAGAATACTGTATGATATCCTTCTCAGTGAAAAGAATACTAACATAACCAGTAAAGGGAGTATATGCAAGTACCAATTAGATTACACCCTGTAAGGGTGTCACTGCATGTGAATCTAAAGGATGTTTTTAACCCCTTAACGCACCATGATGTTAATATACGTTATGGTGTGTCGTAGCTTAATAAAGCTTTTCAGATGTTGATCGGGTTTTCAAATTAAAAATCAGTTGAAGGTAAAAATATCCAGGTTTTATTCAATGCAAGCATTGAGAGACACTCAGCATATAACATTATTGCATATACTCAAGAATGTCTGACCCAAATCCAAGTATTTCCTAACTTTTTATAACCCTCCTTCTTCTACAAGAATACATTAGCCAATCCGCTTTCACCTTAAAAAAACTATCTAGTTTCTATACGTTGGTTTAAAGTCAACATTTCCATATGGAGCCACCTCTGGGTGTTTCCTTACTGAAACAAAGAACCTTGTTCATTTCAATAAGGCTATACCTCCAGGTCATATGTTTCCAATTATTGGATGAGAGGGGCCCCATGTCTATTAACATTCCGAATACATCAGTGTTCTTTGGAGAGGACAAAGAAAACGTTGATGAAAAGTATATAAAGAGTATATATAAAATCATATAAAAGTATAAAAGATATAAATATTACCCTCACAGGTGCCTTAGTACTTAACGCACCATGACACATAGAAACATCATGATGTTGTGCTAAAAGTGGAGCTGTGTCACATGATCACTGCGGGAGCCTGGCAGTGATTGAGAGTCGGGCATTTGCAGTTGCAGTTGGGACCGGAAATAACTCCTTTCCTGACCGTTTAAACCTGCTTATTGACTGCGACAGTTAAGGAGTTTGACAGAGAGAGGAAGCACCCATCTGCACCCCTGCAACGTGATCATGACAACAAGAAGTTTAACAATGGCCTCCGGGTTCTCTATGACGTAGGTCTGTCAGGCTCTGACAGGCTGAATGACAGTTGTGTAATGCTTTGCAGTACAGTTATGCACTGAAATGTATCAATGCAGCGATCTAATGATCACTTATAGTCCTATGGGACAAGTGAAAAAAAGTAAAAAAATAAATATAAAGTAAAAGTGTGAAAAAATACGGTAAGACACACTGCCCTTTCCCCATTGCTTATCACTGAAAAAATAAAGAAAGTACACAGATTTGGTATCAACGGATGCATATTGACCTTGCCTATAAATCTGTCACAATATTTAACCAGCACAATGCACACAGAATTTCGATTTTTGCTCATCCCAAAATAATACCAATAAAAACATCAGTTCGCCCTGCATAAACAAGCAAACAGCAATTTATACCCACATATAGGGAATTGCTGAACTTGGAAGAAATCAGTTAATTTTTGAGGTGCTTTATCTCTAACATTCCTTGTGAAAATACCAAAAAAATTTATATGTAATTAGTAAAAATGTAATTTGATTTTTTTTTCCTGGACCAATGCAAACATTTGTGAAACACCCTTAAATATATTCCTTAAAGCGTGTTGTTTCTGTAATGAGATCTCCTTAGGGGTGCATATTAAGTTTTAGCACCTTAGGGTGTCTGCAAATCTGAAATGTTGCCTGAAAAAATCATTTTCTGGTTATCAATATAGTACACCCATCACTTAGAAAAGGTGATCTCAATACCAGAATTTTACACAAAGAGAGTGGATGGATTTATAGGTTAAAAGCGGTCAACCCTAATGGGCTAAATGAGTTATTACAATTTGGAAGTTTTCTGTAGGTTAGCTTAATATAAAGACTCATGGTTTATCTGATAGGATGCTCGCTTCATAAGTGACAGGGGATATCTGGCCATGTTTTGGGACTTAAGCTGGTTAATATCAAAGTGGAATAGCTATGATCTTTAGTCTCCACTGTACCCCGATATTTTAGTCATCGAGTCTCTTTACGGGGTTAGCAACAGCTCACATGTCAAGTGTTTAATTTGCTCACCCGATATAAGTATCATTTAATTGTTTCTATCTAATGTGCATGTGGTCTAAATAATGGGACCTACATTGTCTGTGCTGAATTTGGATGTTTAATAATTGCATATTGACATAAGCAATGTAGGCGCTGTTGGTGCTGAGTTTCCTTGGCTGCTAGTCTGGTTATTCTATGAATCTACTCAGTAAGACCTATTGTCCTCTAGTGGCGAGTGATGCACTTTGGAACCTACGCAGGTGCAGGGTTTGTGAGTCACATATCATCATGCTGATGAGGATGCACATGTGCAATGTGACTGATTGTGTGTCATCATGTTTGCGAGTGCGCGCATGAGCAGTATCGTCTAAAGGACGCCGAGACTTTCGGTTGTTGTTTGAGGTACAGGTGAGTCTGTTGAACCTCATTAATTTGAGCAGGTCTGAAGCTATATATAGGGTGATGTTGTTTCTGTCAGATCATGCCTGGACATCAGTGGCGTACAATATCTATTCCTTCATCTATATATTTGGCTTGCTCTTTTGCGGCTATTTGAGTCGCCTGATGAAAATGACATAATAGGGGAAACGCGTTGGGATTTATTACAGCAAAGATATTTTTAAAATCATCACTGAATCATCCTTGGACCCAAGCTAGGGCGTTACCAGGGTGATTTTGAGGGAGAGCCAACGCGAGTGGGGCCGTCCTTATCAGATTTGAACACCATCTGTAAACCAACTGTCAACCTTTTACATTGTTTTAAATAGAAAATCTGTGCATTAGTTCACACTGCATGGATTTTCCACTGGATGGTTTTTTACATCGCTAGTATTCCTAAAAACTTATAATATGTTCATTCTTCTGCCCGGTTTTTGGGTAGAACATGAACATGTGGGTGCGAAGGGGTACAGCTTGAATCTGCAAACCAAGGACAAAAGTCACCCTCCTACATGCCAAAAAAAGACAAAATACTGGGCAGAAAATCTGAATGGTATTTTGTCTTTACCGTGTGAACGCACCCTAACACTGTGGTGTGAAGTTCCTCTCTTATTTCTCCTGAATATTTTTGAATGAATTGACAGCTCCCCCTTTTCAAAGGCATGTGTTCCTGCAGCACTAATTTGACAGTATCAGAATGTGTATAGATGCAACCCCAATCGTTAATACCCAGTAGTCAATTTACAATTTGGTAAGCGGAATAACAATGCAGAATTGTAAGATAAGATTCCAGAATTGGTATTTCATGGGGAGAAACAAGTATTTACTAAAATAGATAAGCAAGAAAAGGCGATGGGTCCTCTTTAATAAAAATTGGTCGCCAAATGGTTCTTTTTTATGTTTTTCCACAAACCATGTTAGAATGATATGACCTGGTGACAGATTACTTTTAGTCAAAATAGCTGTTTGTAAATATTCATTTGCGGTAATGTTGCCCTGTTTTGCTTGATAATGGTTCGACTGAACTTGTGAAAAAATTCAGGTTGTGGATGTCCCTGACCTGAATTTGTCTCTAACCCTATCCCCAACCATAACTGTAGGACTAGACTTATGGTTATAGTAAATTTTGTGAACATTTTTGCCAAAAAATTTATTTTGACCAACTCAAACTGTAGCGGGTTGAATTTGACTGTATCAAAAGTACAACACTAAGAAGGGGTTTCATATAATTTTGCAACTTCTGCTACAACCTGACATATGATTTGCATGCCTTTACATTAATTCAGAGATATATATACCCATTACCCCCATTTGGCCTCGGTAAAAAATTTCTGATAAACTACTGAACCTCTCACTGCAAAAATAAGAGATATTAAGAGTAAAGGACATTTAAATCTTTCATGAGAATATATTGTAATAATGTTTAACGTGAATAATAACTTGAATAACTTGAATAATTAATAGTTAAAATAGAACAAAGTGGTTGCTCCAATTCCTGCTAAGATTAAACTTTATTCTCCAAACATATAGGGTGACTTTCATAATTGTGCCTGAAATTCCCCCGGCTTGTGGCTCTGGTCATCGGCCACGGCCAGTACGGCGTAAACCTTGGTTTTTGACCTAGTACTGTGTGCTTGTGTTTCTAGTGTGAACTGGGTTTTTCTGTTCTGGTGCTGATTGATTCCTGGCCAATGCCCATGGCCAGGAATCTTCCAGCACACTTTTAGTTAACCTTGTTTCTTTTTGAGTGACAGCTTTCTTCTCCTATCTGGTCTTTTGTTCCTTCTACCTATTGCCTCAGTTCTACCTTTCTTCTGTTCCCCATTTAAGGTGTCATTGCCTTTCCTGCCTTGCCTGCTATAGAGCCTGTTTTCCTGCCTATAGTTCGCCTTATTCTCCTATATTTATCCTTCTGTGCTTTTGACCTTTTGCCTGGACTCCGGTTACCCCTTTTGCCTCACGCTTCTGTACCTCGCTGCCCGTTCCATTACCGACTTGGACTGCTTGTCCACGTGTACTTATTCTGTGTTTGTTTGTCCCTGTCTGTGTTTGCACTTTGCTCAGTGCAGGTATTAGTCTTCTGGTTGGGGCCGGCCTATTAAGGAGTCGGGTTCCCCAAAAGGCAGGGACAGGGGCTGGGACCAGTGTCAGGGCCTACTTGTCCGTGTCTTTGTGTGTGTCCCTGACAGTGACGTATGAAATTTGACATGGGGATGCCAAATTTCATGCGAATAAAAAAGGCACAGAATGCACCTGATTTATAAACCCGCTGTACAGCGGGGCAAAAATCAAGCGTATTCCAGGGCTCGGGCGACAGATCGGACTCAGGTATACCACTTTGCAAGAGCTATTCCTGTTCCAACTGTTATGCGGCAGGATATTCCGTAGCGATGCTATAAATACACTCACCGGCCACTTTATTAGGTACACCATGCTAGTAACGGGTTGGACCCCCTTTTGCCTTCAGAACTGCCTCAATTCTTCGTGGCATAGATTCCACAAGGTGTTGCAACGATTCTCAATTGGTACCAAGGGGCCCAAATAGTGCCAAGAAAATATTCCCCACACCATGACACCACCATCACCATCCTGAACCGTTGATACAAGGCAGGATGGATCCATGCTTTCATGTTGTTGACGCCAAATTCTGACCCTACCATCCGAATGTCGCAGCAGAAATCGAGACTACTCAGACCAGGCATCGTTTTTCCAATCTTCTACTGTCCAATTTCGATGAGCTTGGGCAAATTTGAGCCTCAGTTTCCTGTTCTTAGCTGAAAGGAGTGGCACCCGGTGTGGTCTTCTGCTGCTGTAGCCCATCTGCCTCAAAGTTCGCCGTACTGTGCGTTCAGATATGCTCTTCTGCCTACCTTGGTTGTAACGGGTGGCTATTTGAGTCACTGTTGCCTTTCTATCAGCTCGAACCAGTCTGCCCATTCTCCTTTGACCTCTGGCATCAACAAGGCATTTCCCCCCACAGGACTGCCGCTCACTGATGTTTTTTCTTTTTCGGACCATTCTCTGTAAACCCTAGAGATGGTTGTGCGTGAAAATCCCAGGAGATCAGCAGTTTCCGAAATACTCAGACCAGCCCTTCTGGCACCAACAACCATGCCACGTTAAAAGGCACTCAAATCACCTTTCTTCCCCATACTGATGCTCGGTTTGAACTACAGGAGATTGTCTTGATCATGTCTACATGCCTAAATGCACTGAGTTGCAGCCATGTGATTGGCTGATTAGAAATTAAGTGTTAACGAGCAGTTGGACAGGTGTACCTAATAAAGTGGCCGGTGAGTGTATGTAGCAACGCTACGGTTCTAGTGCGCCACTCCTCCCACATGCCTCCCGAGATCAGGCGCATTACAAAGCGCCGCAGATGCAATGTAATGCGCCCCGGAGTGGCGTACGGGAGATTTGAAAATGTATAAACGTGGCTGCGCCTGATATCGGGCTGAAAAGACACCACATATCTGCCGCAGTCCCATTCATATGGACGCCCATAATGTACAAAGGGTAAAACACCAGGGTACGCACACATGGCTACGTGTTTCTGACCCTTTTTGTTTTTTTGTCACAGCACCTGATTGTGCACACCTGGTTCTTTAAAAACATTTAATGAACCTATCATCGGCTTAAAATACATCCTATGTCATCCTATGGCGAATTCTTCTCTCTGTAGCTGGCATATTAACCCTTTCCTGAACTGACTAAAGGACCATAATGCCTCAAAGTGATATTACTGATTTGAACACATGTGAACCATCGTATCACAATTATGTCTAGTATGTTTTTCAGATCAATCGTCTATTGTTAGTATATGTACATTACATCATTTTTATAATTTAGTCCATGGGGAATTCTGGGGTCAAGACTAAGTAGTACCCAAAAGGCTTCTCGTAATTTAACTTGTTGGGTCCAATGTTTCCCTCTGTGTGGTCTAATCACTGCTTCTGTTCCGAAACAAGAAAAACTGTGCATATGTTGTAAGCCTTTTAAACTGTATTTGTTTATTAGTTGTTAGAAAAATAGTGACAAGTGATCCATAATAGGGGACTTCAGGTAAAATTTAAGGGTGCTGGAGGTAAATCACTTTAACCGTGTTCATCAATTCTGTTTCTTATTGTAACAGGCTGGAGCAGCTGAGGGGAGGATGGGAATCATAGTGCTCGGTCATGTTGGCAGCACTCACCATAACTCTCTTACCTTCCCGACACCATTACAGTAAAGAGGGGGACCTGAGGTACAATGTTGTCGGATGTTACTGCCCCGGAGCACACTTTAGAGTACTGGTGGTGGTAGTTTCCTGTCTGAGGCGTTGGTGTGAGGTGCCCTTCATGTAGTGCAGGTGCGGAAGCAAGAGAGCAGACGGGGTTAACGGTGCAAACATTACCTCTCTGTTTATTTTCTGGCAAAGTGACATACGTGGCATCCCTCTTTCTTTTAATAAAATAATTCCTTTCTCCACTTATGCAGCTAGCAGCCAAGAGCAGTTATTAGCAGTTATTATTCTAATTAGTGCCTTAGTCAGATGCAGCTTAAACTTCAATGAGTTAAAGGAGAACCCCAGGAGAACTGACATCTTAAATCTTCTCTCGCCAGCTGAGATTACAAAGAGTTAACAGACTAAAACCCCAGGAGAACTGGATTTGGGTTTGTTGAGCCAGGCCAGAAGCAAATATTGGACATCAACAGGGTCAAATGGCCTGTGCGAACTTCCTGCGCCTTGTACTTGTCAAGGTCCAAATAACCACTGATAGAACAACAACTGATAGAACCACACTAGCACTAATTACTAGGATAATTTATAACCCACTCTCCCTTCCTTTGTTTCCATAAAGACCACTTCTCTGCTGCCAGTTACACATAACAGTAAGGATATGTTCACACAGCATCAAAACCACGCCTGAAACACGCTTTTTCAGAAGAGGTTTTAGATGCGTTTCTCGGTGCGTTTTTGGACGAGGTTTTGGGCGAGGTTTTGGACTGAGTGTTTCAACACTGTTTTCACCCATACAAATTAATAGCCAGGTCAAAAAACACGCTGAAAGCCGCTACAAAAAGCGCATCAAAAAAGCGCGCCAAGAAACGCGCCTAAAACACTCTTCAAGATTCACATGACACTTCTTTTTCAGTGCCCAAAACGGCTTCCAAAGAAGCCCGTAAAAACCTCGTTGTGTGTGAACTAAAACACTGTTTTACATAGGAATCAATTAAATGAACAGGGGATGTTTTGGAGGTGTTTTGGACGCTTCTTTGGGCGTGGAAACGCTCCGAAAACCGCATCCAAAGCAACGTCCAAATAAGTCATGTGAAA
>JAODAL010063177.1:0-19374 GCA_025379985.1 Phyllomedusa bahiana
ATTTAAAGGGGACATTGCGCTCCTATTCTGATTGGCTGGTTTATGCCGCCCAATGAGAATAGCTTTAAACAATTTGAATTACTGTATTTCCCGGCGGTTCTCTCTATTGCAATTCCCTATGTAGCGCCGGTCTCGGCGACAAACGCGTTGTTCGGGATTTTAACTGCTTTATTTGTAAAGAAGGGTTCGGATTTTTATCTGATAATGTTTTACACCTAATAAAAATGATTTTTTTAATAATTCTCTATGCCGCACGGCGCTGAGCGCCGAGATTTCAGTGCGCCCATCTCTCCATAGACTATAATGGGAGAAGTAGCTCGCGCTCTGATTGGCTGGGATATCCCAGCCACCGTTAGCTCAGCCAATCAGCTATTTTCTGTCTTTTTACTGTATTTTGAACTGTCCCGCCTTTGATTTTGATTGGTCCAAACTTCTCCATAGGATATAATGGGACTTTGTCGCTCCTATTCTGATTGGTTAATACTCCTTCATAGGTTAGAATGGGCCACTGTCGCTCCTATTCTGATTGGTCCAAACTTCTCTATAGGATATAATGGGTCTTTGTCGCTCCTATTCTGATTGGCTTCTCCCGACCAATGAGAATAGCTTAAACAATTTGAATTACTGTATTTCCCGGCAATTCTCTCTATTGCAATTCCCTATGTAGCGCCGGTCTCGGCGACAAACACGTTGTTTGGGTTTTTAACTGCTTTATTTGTAAAGAAAGGTTCTGCTCTTTATCTGATAATGTTTTACACTTAATAAAAATGATTTTTTTTATTAATACTTCATGCCGCACGGCGCTGAGCGCCAAGATTTCAGTGCGCCCATCTCTCCATAGACTATAATGGGAGAAGTAGCTCACGCTCTGATTGGCTGGGATAGCCAAGCACCCGCTAGCTCAGCCAATCAGCTCTTTTCTGTCTTTTTACTGTATTTTGAATTATCCCGCCGTGGATTCTGATTGGTCTAAACTTCTCCATAGACTAGAATGGGTCTTTGTCGTTCCTATTCTGATTGGCCGAGCTAGCCAAGCCCCCGCTAGCTCAGCCAATCAGCTATTTTCTGTCTTTTTACTGTATTTTGAATTATCCCGCCGTGGATTCTGATTGCTCAATCCTTCCCCATAGGTTTTAATGGTTCACTGTCGCACCTATTCTCATTGGCCGGTTTATGCTAACCAATGAGAATAGGTTTCAGAATTTGAATTACTGTATTTCCCGGCAATTTACAATATGCCCGCCCCTTCATGCGGGGCGCAGCTGAAAGTGGCGATCACTGCGCCTAACACTGAATCCCCGCGTCCGACAGCGGGATTCTGGCTGGGAGGCGCAGAATACGCCAGAAAACGGGCGAAAAGCCCGATCATACATGTCGCCCTATGTGTCTGAATGCTGCCCTGCTTTGCAGGCATTGGTGAGGTTGCAAAAATCGATTGCAAAATGTCACCCAGTAGGGTTCTGCCACACTGGCTGATGTTGCTGCTGCTGCAGCTACTTGCCATTCTACTGCTGCCGCGTTGCTGACATTCTTCCACCATGACATTAGAATGTGAAGACGCAACAGATATCTTGAGTTGGTCAATGGGCACTGTCTCAAATTCCTGCATTCTACTGTCAATATCTGAATGTGGAAGGAAATTGCTCACTTTGCCTTTTAACGTGGATCAAGGAGGGTGGTCAGCCAATAATCACTGTTCATTTTTATTGCCTTGATGCGTGGATCATTTTGCAGGTAATTTACCCAAGCACTATGTTAGATGCGCGGGATCTACCGGGCATCAAGGCGGGGACACTAAGACACTAACAGGTCCCCCAACTATCCCCCTCTCCAGAAAACTGTGCCAACCTCAACCAAAGGATAATCATACGGTTTGGTTTCCACCCTCCCTCCTCATCCCCCCATTCCCTATTTGTTTGTGACCAAGCCCTGGCTACCTCATGTCCCTCTACCCGGTGGTAAACTGCCATCCTGCCTCACCCTAACCCTAGAACCCCACCTAAAGAAGATCTGATAAATGCGAAAAAGTCGGCTTCTACATCCTCCGGGGAAAGCACTTGTCCCCTCCTCCTCAGCCTGCGGGGACTCTGCTGCAGAGTGCCCTAACCTTGTCCCTTTAAAAAATAAACCCAAGGGTCATGCTGACAAGCCATCATTAAAGCCCATTTTGGGCCTCTTCAAACTGCCGGGGATGGGCAGAGATCCTTCACCTGCCTCCACTCTCTATGGGCAACACCCTGAGGTCTACATTTTTACTGCGGCCATGAAACATTTATACGCAAAATGGCTTTCGCGCTGCACAATCGCTGGAGCATGTGGGGGTGGTTTTCAGCGTAAAGCCACATCACATATCAGGGTTTGACGAGGGCTGAAGGGGGTGCAAATGCAGAAGGGTGAGTAAGACCCAAGTTCCTCACCCAACACCCAAAACCCGGGCGTTTGAGAAATTTTGATAACCAGGTTCATGAGTGTACCAGGCAAGGGGTGTGCATAAATTACCCAATTTTAAGGGGAGCAAGGGATTTCTCCCATTATCTTGCCAGTGCCAGGTTTTTACACCCATATGGGCGGTTGAGTGCACGGCCATCCACGTCTTGACCTGTGTTTGATGGCCCCGAGCAAATTAATTTGAAAAGGCCCGGTTTCCCTTTGCGTGTTTACCCGTCAAGGTTTGGGGGTCTAACCTGCTTTATCCCAGGTGGGGAATATGTCAACCCGCCCATCACCAGAAGCACTGTCCCCTCCCCAAACTCACCAGTGACATCGGGAGATGTAAACCCCTTTTCTGTGCTTTTTAGTGATGATGATTTCTTTACTATCGTATCGGGGGATAGTCGATATTGGCAATTATCAATAAGACTATCCAATAGTTGATAATAGATTATCGACGATGACCGATTAAAGTATATGGGAGGAGGAACAACACCTTCCCATTCTTACAACCCAAACTGGGATGGAGAAGCCTGGAATTAACATCCATCAACAGTCAAATTGGATACGTGCTACATCTTAGGCAAACAACTTAGGTTATAAAAGCCACAAGGATTAAAAAACTCACTGACCATTCACTATCCCCTTCCTTGCACCCACATCATGACCCTTACACCTGCATGAACCACCACAAATTTAAAAAAGTCCAGAAAAAGGCAGTATTTATTTGATACCATCATTTTACTTGAACTGGACAATGACTATACCTGTCCTGGAACGCATGGAGCCCCAATTACTGCATGCACCCAAGCTTAAAAATGTGCCGGAAAAAGGGAGGTCTTATCTAACCACCATTTTATGTGAACTGGACATTAATATATATGTCATTGTACCGCAGTCTTGACCATGTCAACCTGATTGTACACACAGACTTATAATAGTGCTGTTGGATAAAGGAGTCTTTAAAAAAAATAAAATCCCCACCTGTTTTGTTGAACTGGAAATTGACTATACCATGTTCTGTCCCAACAGTTTGACCATTAAAACCTGTCTGGACACACAGATTAAAAAGTGCTGGGAAATAGGCGTCTTTGATCAAACAATTTTGCTTGATACTGGAATTTGACTCATACCTGTCTGGACAGCAAGTCATGGACCATTAAACCTGTCTGACACCCAAATTAAAAAGTGCCGCGAAAATGGAGTCTTTTTGAACCACCATTTTTGTTGAATTGGACATTGGACTATATCTGTCCTGTACCGCAGATTGGACTATTAAACTGTCAGACGCACAGATTAAAAAGTGCCGGTATTTGGAGTCTTTCAACCACAATTTTAGTTTTTTCAGCTGGACCATTGATATACCTGTCCTGTACCATCAGCCATGATCCCTTAAACACCTGTTTGACCACAGATCACAAAGTGGCACTATGCTATTTTGTACTGTGACTGGTCATTAAGTATATTTTTTTGGTAAAATGACATTTGTTTACAGAATTTTTTTTAGGGAAGGTTTTATATTTATAGTTTATTACATTATTTATCATTTTGCTTATTTTCAAGTGTGAATAACATTACAACTTTACACCCTCCCTGCAGTTTTTAAAGGTATTTTTTCTACACGTGTAGATGTGTTAATTTCGTCCGCACAACCCAATAAGCTAACAAAAAATGTCCTCAATCATCCCCAAAAAACACTTCTTAGTTGGAAGAACATTTGACTTCATGGCTTCTGAGAGTAGATTTGCCAATCAATTTAATGGTTTAATTTTTCTCAAATCCTTCCTTCTGTGATTAGCGGAGACTCCCTGGAGATTCAAATGTTGCGACCCATAGTGACTCCAGCCCCAGAAATTTTTGAAGCCATCTAATTGTGCAATTTGTGTTCAGCCTAGACCCCCTTTTTGACTTACTTAACCTATACCAGAAATCACCTTTTTCAAAACTCTGATTTTTAGAGAAATTTTGAATCTATCCTGATCTGCCCCCAACGGTTGAGAGCCAGTGCTGCCGTCAGCCATCTGTTAACACGGGGGTCCAGATGACCAGAGCCACGATTACAGTGGGACCTGCAGTGAGAGCCCTCGGCTAGACGTCTGTCATCTATTAACATGGAGGTCCAGCTGCCAGGGCCAGACTTACTGTGGGTTGCGGTCGAGAGCCCAGTCTAGCGTCTGTCACTATTAACACGCAGGTTCAAGATTGCCAGGGACGCGGTTACAGTGGTGAGGTGAGAGCCCAGGCTGGCGTTCCGTCATCTATTTACACGGTAAAACCATATCCCTTATGGACCGCAGCACAACGAAAACTGTCCTGTGCTGAAGCAGGAGTAAGGAAGTGTCGAGTAGACCTCCAGCATTCACCTCTGTACACAGTCAAGACCTGCGGTGGTAGCGATTGCCCCTCCATACATGAGTGCAGACCAATTGAGCTACACTTGCGAATATACCTGGTGGTTAACGCTCCTGTTTCCACCCAGGTGCCCATTTTTTCTTGCATTCTTTTTCTCATTTTACAACGTCGTGCTGGAGGACAATGGTCTATGTTCCTTTGTCTCACCTGTATGTGTCCATACTCCATGTTCTCTCGAATATCAAATCTGGTCAAGTTTCTCCCCTGTACCTCCCTTGTTTCCAATTCAGAGGAATTTTTTTAACAGGGGCCTATTTGTAATGCAAGTTTTTTTGTACTTTATTTCTAGAAATCACATTTTTTTAAATGGATGGTATCCCACCACGTCTTTGTTTCTACCTTTTTTATATTTGTATGAATTGGATCTGTATCACAATACTGGGGTATTGATAGCTATTTAAAGATCTTGCAACAAACAATTCATTTTGCATTATGTAGTCAATTAACAGTTGTCTTACCTGATCCTGTTTCTGTCGCACATCACACTTGAGCCAGTTTGACATTTG
This sequence comes from Phyllomedusa bahiana, assembly GCA_025379985.1. Lineage (NCBI taxonomy): Eukaryota > Metazoa > Chordata > Amphibia > Anura > Hylidae > Phyllomedusa > Phyllomedusa bahiana. Next base: position 5,349 of record JAODAL010063177.1, read on the forward strand.
TGAAGAACAAATTATCTGTTAGAAACCACATTTTTTACATTGGACCTGTTGTCTAGCTGCATTTACAGCCAAAATGCACCTCAAAAATTCAAAACATGACCCATGAGCAACTTTTGACAATTGTGAGAAACAAATGTCTGTATAGAAACAATTTTTTTTATAATATGACCTGTAGTATAGCTCGCATGTAACAGCAAAATGCCCCCAAAAATTAAAAGCATGAGCCTTGAGCCACTTTTGTCTATTGTGAAGAACAATTGTCTGTTAGAAACACAAATTTTTTTTTTATAATTGGACCTGTAGTATAGCTGCATGTCACCAGCAAAATGCCCCGAAATAAAAGCATGAGGCCTTGAGCCACTTTTGACAATTGTGCAAGAACAAATGTCTGCTTGAAAAACAACAGTTTTTAAAATTGACCGTTAGTGTTGCTGCATTTTCCAATGGAGCAGACCCCATAATTTCTTAATGTACTTCTCAGCCACTGTTTAAAAATTGTGAGGAAAAATGCCACTGAAGGAACTTTTCTGTTCCCATAGGACCTTCATATTATTATGCCTGTATCTCACAGAAACATGGACCAAAAATTATATAAATTTGATTTCTGCCACTATTTAATATATTGTGATGAGAATTTGCCATTAGATGCAACTTTTCTGTTCCAAAAGGGACTCATAATTATAGATGTATATAACAGCTACCATAACATCCAAAAACACATTGTCAATCTACGGAAAACTTCTTAAGATAAAGGAGATAAATGGAATACGGTGTTGTCAGAAATTCCTTGTGTCTTTTACAGTCTCATCACAGCAAAACCAGCAAAACAGAAAACTGTTGGGAACAAAGAGAATAAAAATCTGCAGTAAGAAATGATCAACTTTAAAAAAAAGTTTTCAAGAGGACCATTTCTGTTTGAAGAGGAATGTGAAAGTAGACAGGCCAACTAATCTGGTGACCTCGGCAATTGGGCCACACATATCAGAGATCCATGCTGCATTCATATTGATGAAAGTTCAAACGATCACACCTTTATCTGTGGAATAGACGGATGCGTTTGTCCTGTTATGGACTACTACAGCTGTGCTGTAGGTCCAGCTCAGATATGAACGGCTGGCTGCTGAGGCATGGACAACAACTTATGGCGTGGCGAGCGAGCCTCTGGGCTTTTAGTCCATTTTGATACCAGACGGTCTATTGGGTCCGGAACACATACAAAAAACATCGGTGTTGAGACGCAGATAGTCGTGAACCATGATTTTAGCTGGTCTCTGTTGTTTTTGTGTGCCCGGATTGCATGACATTGGTGAGGTGGTAAACTATAGATTGCCAGAGGTCACCATTATGCTTCTGCCACCTTGCCTGCGACGCTATGGCCCTACTTGGCACTCTGCTGGCGTTGTTCCACAGTGACATATGAGGAAAATGGAAGCAGTACGCAACAGATGTCTCCAGTTGAATCAGATCAGCAACAGGTCTCCCATTTTCCGGCATTTTACTCTCTATTAGGGTGGGTGGAAGGAAAAAGTGCTGAGTTTTGTTTTGTTACGGGGATACAGAGAGGCGTGGCCCCACCCACGTAAACTGTTGTTTCTTTCTTTGTTGGACTCTAATGCCGAGGATCCTGTTGGAGGACAAATGCGAAGCATAATTGAACTCATGTGAGACGATGGAGCCTTGAGTTTCCCATGCCTCTTTATGGCTCGAGGGGCTACCTGCAAAATCATTTCCGCTATCCTCCCTCCGCCTCAAATTCGCGCCTACCTTCTTTCCAAGGACAGGGACGCCGGAAAAGTCCGGTGTCTAGAATAATCCTCCTCCTCCTCGCTTTCTCCGGCACAGCTTCAAACACAGCACTGACTGCCTCAGGTTATGCACCCTGAGCGCTGAGGTGCCGCCTATGCTCTTAGCCCTGGACCCCTAACCACTGCTAATGAAGGGACGAATGAAATTGTGAAACATAGGCCTTGTGGATTGGAAGACGACCGGAGTAAGGTCCGTTGTCCGCATCTGTGTCCGTCTCCCTCCTCAAGGTAGTTGGCGGGAACTGATGTTTCAGAGTGACCAACGATTCGTTCCAGGAACACTAAGATCACCACAATTGCTCTTGCTGACATGGGCATCGTCTGCACTGACCATTTTGGTGGCTTATTCAATGATGGCAAGATGGTGCAGACGCTCTCTTTCACCTGCCTCCAACATCTCGGTGGATCAACACCCAGTGGTTCAGCAACGACTGTTGTCAGGCCATGTGTCAACTTCGTACTGCGTAATGGCCATTCGCAGCTGCTCCCACAATCGCCTGGTGCAATGTGGAGGGTGGTATTTAAAAGCGTGTTTACACGTCAACACAATGAGACGGTTGACAGGGGATGACCGAGCTTGACGCTGCACGCAGCCAGGCGGGAGAATGAGCAGAGGTAGCGTAAACGCCGGAAAGTGTGACACTACAGTCCTCGTGCATTCTTCAGCAGGCAGGTCCAGACCCGGTTAGCGCTTTATAAATTGCTGGACGACGTGGTTTCATGACATGTGCCAGGCAAGGGATGTGCTCAGCCTAAGAATCTTAAGGTGCGGCCAGCAGATTTCGCCCGTTAAAATCGCACACCACCTTGCTGGCACAAGGTTCTTGTCACCAGCAGGCGCTCGGTCTCGTTGCGGAGAGCCGGTCCATCAGCTCCTGACCTGTGTCGTTAAACGGTCTCAAGATAGATTATTTTCAACACGGCCGGGTTTCTCCTGGGCCTGTGATGCAACCAGAGGAAACTTGGGGGAAAGAGCCCTGCACCATCACTGCGGTTTGAAGAGCGTGGCCTGAGCTGAGAGCCACCAGTCACCCCAGAGACTTCCAACAGGTCACCCATATGTGTCATAGGATATAGCGGCTTGGGACCTGTGCTTACTAGTCCATGTGTCGGTGGTGGAGATGGGACTTTTCACGGACACATTGCAGACAACCGCGCATTGAATTTTTAGATGACCAGTGGCTGGCTCAGGGTGGGACGGGATGTTTCTGGCCAAAGAAAAGCGCTGCTCGGCATCTGGGTATTGGGGGCAGGCAGGGGCCATGATTTGGCGGAATCACCATCTGTGTCCACCAGACGGAAGGCAGAGATTTCCAAGGCAAAAGCCTGGCATTGCCGACATTCAGGCTTTAGGCTTTGGGATGGTTTGGGTTAAAAGTGTTTCTTCTGCTCCCAAACCTGGAAGACAGAAGGCTGGGGCTGCTAGACTGGCCGCTGTCGGCATGAGGTCGTCAAACTGGCAGGGAGGAGAAGGGGTATGATGGGTCTCTGGTGGTGTGGTGGTACTCGGGTGACAGGTGGAGGCTGAAGCGGAGGGCTGAATCCCTGATCATGATCTGAGAGACATGGGCAGTTAGGAACGCTTGGTTGGTGCGGGGGAGGAGGAGGCAGAGGGACAGAGGTGGACAGTGGATGGACAGCCCGGGCGTCGGTCAGGCCTTTTTTGGCCAGAGTTGCCATCCATTTCAACTCATGCATTTGCTGCATGTGACTAGGATGTGTGGTGGGTTAAAACACCTAACGATTCTTGCCTATACTATGCGGTTCGGACAAGGCGGCATATGACATTCGTGGGTGAATACAGAGCTTGCTCAAAGATGGCCCAGGCTTGAGAGGTCCTGGACCTTGTGGACGGCGATAAGCGAGGGGGGTGGGGGGGGGGGGGGTGGGAGCGGGGTTTCTGCTTACCGTGGCTGGCGGAATCATATCAGCGGACTTCTGTACCGCCCTCTCCCTTTTTGTGGCGGGACCAGTATTGACCCTACCCCATGTCTTCCTCCTCGTCCAGTGATGAAGCGCTCGCAAGCAAATTCTGCGAAAAGACCACGATGGATCCGCAATGTCGTCATCCTCACATCATAAACACAGGGTGACTTGTCGTCCTAGAATTCTGCATCCGGGAAGCTGCGGGCTAACAAGTAAGAGGGACTGCAAGGCGTTGCCGACCGCCGGGATTTTTGCCGATTGACAGGTTCCTTTCTCCTCGATGCGATCAGTAACTGGGCGGAAGAGCAGAGAAAATAATCCTCTTTGGCCTTTGATCTTATAAACATGCCTTCTGGACCCAACGCATTTTGGATTCAAGAGGTCTTCAGAAAATGGAATATCCACAGTGGTGGGTACACGAGTTGACATTTGGACATTTGGACATTGGACATTTCGCTTAATGTTGGACGGATGCTGATGATGCTGATTACGACATTTGTGGCCGTGACTGGGACGACGAGGAGGTAAGACTGCTGGATGCCGGTTGCATTAACCATGAAGAACAGATTGGCGACGATGTTTGTTTGAGATTCACAGGCCCTGACCCAGCGATGACAGGCCTGACGGTCCTGAAACCGACAATCCGCTGGTTTGCGTGTTGTCGTCAGCAACGTAGGAGGACCCTTCTTGGTACCTCTACCTCCATGTCCTAAACCCCCCTCTTTGCTCGCTTACCACTGCATTTCGCTCCATGTTAGAAAGGATAAAATTTGAGAGGGTATGGAGAGGTTTTGGAATGTATCTTACATAAGACGGCAAATCACAGCTATTCTCAATCCCTCAAATACAAAACAAAATTGTGTATTGAAATTTAAACTGAAAGGTGGCTTATCAACAAAATCTGGATGGGCAAAAGTGCAAAAAACAGTATCTGAAATGTATACGGATATAAAAGGCTATTTTTTGGCACCTATAATTAACATTGGTTGCCTACACAATTGCTGGATTCAAATTTAACTGCAGGTGGCTCTATCAAACAAATAAGGGACTCGGGCCTAAGTGCAAAAAACTCGTTAATCTGAATGATATACGGATAATAAAGAAAGTATTTTGGCACTATCAATTCATCTCTGTGGTGGACTACACAATTTCCTGTATTGAAATTTAACTGCAAGGTGGTCTATCAACAAATTCTGAGAATGGGCCAAAAGTGCCAAAATACACGTATCTGAAATATTTACTTATAATAAAAGTTATTTTTGGCACCTATCAACCTTGTGGTGACTACACAATTGCTGGATTGAAATTTAACTGCAAGGTGGATTATCAACAAATCTGCACTGGGCAAAAAGTGCTAAAAAAACGTATCGAAATGTTAAGGATAATAAGGTATTTTTGACACTTATCAAACTGTGGTGACTACCAATTGCTGGATTCAAATATAACTGCAAGTACTCATATCAACAAAGCTGACTGGCAATAAGTGCAAAAAAACCGTATTGAAATGTATACGGATAATAAAAAGGTATTTTTGGACCTATCAACTGTGGTTGGACAAACACATTTGCTGTAATGAAATTAAACTGCAAAGTTGCTCTATCAACAAAAATCTGGTTGGGCAAAAGTGCAAAAAAACGTATCTGAAATGTATACGGATATAAAAGGTATTTTGGAACCATCAATTCACCTGTGGTGACTTACACAATTGCTGGATTGAAATTTAACTCGCAAGGTGGCTCTTCAACAAATCTGGACTGGGCAAAGGTGCAAAAACCAGCGTATCTGATTGTATACGGATTATAAAAGGTATTTTTGGCACTATCAATTCACCTTGTGGTGACTACACAATTGGCTGGATTGAAATTTAACTTGCTAAGGTGGCTCTATCAACAAATCTGGACTGGGCAAAGGTGCAAAAAAACACGTATCTGAAATGTATTGGATAATAAACAGGTATTTTTGGCACCTATCAACCTGTCGGTGTACTACCACACATTGCTGTTACTGAAAAATTTAACTGCAAAGTGGTCTCTATCAACAAATTGGACTGGGCAACAAGTGCAAAAACACGTATTGAAATGTATACGCGATAATAAAGGTAATTGTTGGAACCTATCAATTCATTTGGTGACTACACAATTGCTGGATTCAAATTAACTGCAAGGTGGCTTATCAACAAATCTGGACTGGGCAAAGGGTGCAAAAAAATCACGTATTCTGAAATGTATACGAATAATAAAAGGTCATTTTTGGACCTATCAAACCTGTAGGTGACGATCAATTGCTGTATTGAAATTTAACTGCAATGTGGCTCTATCAACAATCTGGATGGGCAAAAGTTGCAAAAAACAGGTATATGAATGTATAAGGATAATACAAAGGTATTTTTGGCACCTATCAATTCACATGTGGTGAATACTCAATTTGCTGGGATTCAAATTTAAATGCAAGGTGGCTCTATCAACAAATCTCGGACTGGGCAAAAGTGCCAAAAAACACGTACTGGAAATGTATTACGGATAATAAAAGGTATTTTTGGCACCTATCAACTGTGGTGACTACACATTGCTGGATTGAACTTTAACTGCAGGTGGCTCTATCAACAATCTGCACTGGGCAAAAGTGCAAAAAACACGTATCGAAATGTAACGGATAATAAAAGGTAGGTTTTTGACACCTATCAACTGTGGTGACATACACAATTGCTGGATTCAATTTAACTGCAAGGTACCACTATAGACAACAAAGCTGGACTGGGCAAAAGTGCAAAAAACAGTATCTGAATGTATACGGATAATAAAAGGTATTTTTGGCACATATCAATTCACTGTGGTGACTACAAAATTGCTGATATTGAAATTTAACTGAAGGTGGCTCTATCAACAAATCTGCATGGGCAAAATGTGCAAAAAACACGTATCGAAAGTATACGGATAATAAAAGGTATTTTGACAACCTATCAACTGTGGAGATACACAATTGATGGATTAAAATTTAACTGCAAGGTACTCATCAACAAAGCTGGAGTGGGCAAAAGGCAAAAAAAACACGTATCTGAAATGTATACGGATAATAAAAGGTATTTTGGCACTATAACCTGTGGTGACTACACAATTGTGTATTGAAATTAACTGCAAGGTGGATCTATCACCATCTGGACTGGGCAAAAGAAAAAAGTGATTACTATATCTATATATATAGATATAGATAGTCGAGCTTCTGACTAAGATTCACCTCGACCCTCCAATACAACCACTGTGACGACGCGATCGGACTCTTTTGTTGTGTGTTGCTTCGATGTCTGCTCACTGTGGTGATGAGTTGATGTTCTCACCATCATCTTGCAGCGCGAGAGAACAGTCTCTCTCTGTAGAGTAGATAGAGAGTAGTGTGTGCTCGATGTAGAAAATAGCGGAGTGGTGTGAGAGGTGAGTGGCATACTAGAGTATGATATATAGAGATATATGTCCACTACTCGCAGAATGTGAGTGTGTGTGTGTTGCGATTGTGGTGATGATTATGAGAGAGGTGAACCCGCGCACTCTCGCTAGTAATAGAGAGGATGTGACTACACAGAAGATTGAACGGATTATCTCTCTCTCGCGCGTTTCCTGCACGGTGGCCTCTATCATCAATTCTGGAATAGAAAATTGCTCAAAAAACACGTATCGAAAATGTATACGGATACATAAAAGGTATTTTTGACCTCACTATCAACTGTGGTGACTACACAATTGCTGATTCAAATTTAACTGCAAGGTACCTCTATCATCAAAGTGGACTGGCAAAGTGCAAAAAAACACGTATCGGGAAATGTATACGATAATAAAAGGTATTTTTGGCACCTATCAATTCACCTGTTGGTGAGACACAATTGTGGATTCAAATTTAACTGCAAGGTGGCTATATCAACAAATCTGACTGCAAAAGTGCAAAAAAACACGTATCTGAAATGTATACGATAATATAAGGTATTTTTGGCACCTATTTTTTTTTTCCAACTGTGGTGACAACAAATTGCTGATTCAACATTTAACTGCAAGGAACTCTATCAACAAAGCTGCTGGGCAAATTGAAAAAGAAACAACTATCCTGAAATGTATACTGATAATCAAAGTGAAGTTTTGCACCATATCAATTACTGCAGTTATTAGAAAGTATCTGTATCCTAATATATGTTCAGGGCTTGCCCAATCTCAAGTAATATTCTTAACAGTAAACTGTTAATAATAAAGCTTTGCCAATGCAATGTCTGCAATACCTTTCAGTATCCTTTCTAAGAGCTTGTCTGTGTCTCGCCGCGGCCAACCCCTCCCCACCCCCACCCCACCCCGCCCCCCACCATGACCTTACAGAGGTAGATTCTCCTTTAAAATTCTCTGACTACCTCCCTATAATCTGCAAATCTCTGATCTAACTGAGCTGAGCTGATCTAAATTTCGCTGAGCTGTTTGCACAGAGGCTAAGCGCACGTTCCTAAATGCTTTGAGATATGACACACAATGATACTGAACAGGTAGGCTGTTTATGTTAACGGAGGTCATGTGAGTTTTTCCAGCTAATCGCAACCATAAAACATCCCAGTCATGACGTCGCACACACATCTCACCTTGATCTTAATTCTGTAAGCTGATTTGCTGGCCGCCAAAATGACAGAAGCGCCGAAAATGGCGTGAAATTAATAGATTATGCACAGATTTTAACCTAAATTATCGCGTGATCTAAAAAATCCGATCAACGTAAATACCGTGCCGATTTCAACTTTGTCGATAATAATCACTCAACACTAGTGCTTACTAGTCCATGTTTCTGCAATGAGATGGACTTTAGTGGGCACAGATGCAGCCACGTGCTGGAGATCTTTTCTGAAATGTGGCAGGCAATGGCAAGGACAAGTTTTTGGGCAATGCTCGGCATCTGATATCGGGGGCATACCAGGGCCATGAGATGGCGGAACCCATCTGTGTCCACCAGGTAGAGGGCAACATTTCTGAGGCCAACAGTCTGGTAATGCCAACATTCAGGCTTTTGACTTTGGGATGGTTTGGGTGAAAGAGTTTCTTATGCTCCCACACCAGGTACACAGAAGGCTAGCTGCCGGACTGGCCGCTGTATGGCATGCAGGTCACACTTGTAGAAGGGTAAGGTTTAGACTGTGTGGCTGGTCGGAGTTGGCCAACAGTATCTGGGACTGGGTATGGTGCTTGCTCATGCTGCTCTGGCACATGGGCAGCAGAGGACCGCTTGGGATTGGAAGTGGCGGAGGAAGATGATGATGTCACGGTGATGGAAAGCCCAGGACCTGTGTGGCCTTTTTTCTCCAAAGTACTCTTCCACAGCAATTCATGCTTTACATGCATGTGCCTGTTCATGCTCGTGGTGCTAAACTCCTTAACACCGCCATCTTTTGACGGCGGGCATTTCAGGTTATTCGTCTGCAGCGACGTCTTTTGACGTCGTTTCAGACATCGGAGTTTGCGGGGCACGGCGCCGCAATAGCGCTTAGATTGGGGCTGTACTACACAGCCTTGATCCCATCGCAGCTCCTGCAAGCACCGGGGTGCAGGGGAAAACTCCGGTCCCCGGTGCTTTAACCCCCTGCTCTGTCGGGTGATCGGAACACCCGGTGACCCGACAGAGCCCGGGGAGCAGCTGCACAGTCAGCCCTGGGGACCTAGAGTGGCCCCAGGACTGTCTGTGTAACAAGCCAGTGACCAGGCCAGACTGTGTGCTGTCCTGATCACCGCCTGTGTCAGACTGACACAGATTATAATGTATTAGCATATATGAATATGCTAATACATTACCAAGTGTAAAAAAAAAAAAAAAGCAACACAGTTATCCCTTCATGGGATTTAAAAAAAATTACAAAACATAAAAATTTTAAAAAAAGAATAAAAAATAAATAATAAAATAAAAATAAATATTTAATAAAAAATAATTGTGCATACATTACACACAAAAAACCTACACATATCTACACGACCGTAATAACCTGTAGGATTAATCTAACAAGTTATTAAGTGTGAAATGTGAATGGTGTAAAAAAAATTTACATTTTCTTATTTAATTTAAAAAAAAAAATTGCAATTATTCATAAGTGAACTTACACCTTATTCCCCCATAAAGTACAACTCGTCGCAAATAAAACAAGGCCTCATACAACTGTGTCATTGAAATGATAAAAAAGTTACAACTTGAAACACAAGGAGGCAAAAACTAAAAAAAAATGTTCTGGTCATTAACTACTTTTCAGGCGTTCGGCTTAAGGGGTTTTCCTCTACTGACGCATTGAAAGCAAATCTGGCATACGCTCCGCGAATCTGAGCCTTGATCGAAAAAGGCCTAGGCTTCACAGGTCCTGGACCTCTTCGACTGTAAAAACCTAGGCCCGGTGTTCCCGCTGCCACCACTGACCACGGCTGGCGGAGTAATGTCAGCAGACTTGTGTGACCGCCCTCTCCCTTTCTGAGGCCAGACCTGCACTGACACTACCACATCATATTCCTCCTCCACTGATAATGGGCTCGCCAGCTCCTGCTCAAAAGACCACGTTGGATCTGCAATGTCATCATCACAGGAGACTTCCTCTTCCTGACAGTCTACATCCTCAAGCGGCGGGCTAGAAACCACAGGTACTGAGAGTCATTTCTGAGTGCTCGGGATTTCTGCCAATGGACCAGCTTCCTTCTTCTCCTCTGAGGCATCAGCGATTGGGCGTCAGAGGAGACAAAATCATTCTCTATGGCTTCTTGATCTTTTGAAATGCCTTCTGACCCCAATCCGCATTGTGTCATCAAAGAGCTCTTTAGAATATGGATTATCTGGAGTGGTCTGTATATTGGGTTGTGACATTTGGCCCGTGTTAGCTTCAGGTTGGACTGATTATGATGATGACATTTGTGGCCGTGACTGAGAGGAAGAGGAGGTAACCACTGAAGAACAGATTAGCGATGCTCTTCATTACTGAGACTCACAGGGAACCATACATGAAAAAAACTTTGAGATTCTTAGTTCACATGTTTTTGATCAAAAAATGCTTAAGCCACCCACGAACTTACAACGTGATCTCAGGTTGGGTGGTCCTACGCTATCCTTACCTCTCAATAGAGCCAAACTCAGGCCACTCATTGGGTCAACCGACCCAAAATAAAAAAACACCAACCTTGCAAGCTGCACTCATATAACAGCCTGTGAAAGTGGGCGGGGCTGCAGGAAACCAAAATGGAGGCACCCCTTCCTCCCCATATAGATTAAAAGCAATATACGCCAAATACAACATATGGTTCTGCACAAAAAACATTTCTGAAAAAACGCAATGTGAACCTGGGTGCCACTGGCATGGTTGCGGCATTTATATATATATATATATATATATATATATATAATTAATATATAATATACACACACACAGAGAACCAAGCAATGCAATGACAAGCCTGACAGTCCTGCAACTGACGATGGGCTGGCTTGTGTGTTGTCCAGAGCACTGGAAGGAGTGCCTTGTCTCATACCTCTAGCTCCACGTCCTATGCCCCTCCTTGATCCCTTACCACATCTAGTTCTTTCCATGTTAAAAACTAAATATTAAAAAGCTAAAGATTAAGTAACAGTGACTTATGCAATAGCTGTACACCCAAAACTGCAAAAATTAAGTTATGGACACTCAATAAAATACTTCCAACAGCAGGTGTATAGTGGTGCGCACAGGTACAGGCCACTATACGCTGTGTGAACATACCCTTAGGACAGTACGTGCCGCAGTAAGCTGTGTGTTTTGGGAGTACATGCTGTTCAGCGCGTACTTCCAAGCACAGAGGGGGGTCGGTCCATTCACCTCCACTATCAGCGCTGCGAAGAAGTGACCTGTCACTTCTCTCCCCCGGTGTATAATATGTGCGTATTGTACGCTGGGGAAGACGAGACATAATTCACAGTTCTCTATGAGAGCTATGAATTACCGTAATTGTGGGGCGCATGTCGGGTGTATTGATGCGCAAATGCGCCATGAAATGTGCCCTGCAATTTACGCAGTTTGAACACACCCTTAGTCTGGCTGCAGCAGCTAAAAACATACAAAACCCTGACAAATGACAGGTATAAAAAAATTATATTCAAATATAATTCATCATCAGGTTGTAGTTTACATGTATAAGGGACACACTAGGCAGGATTATGTTCTAGTGATGTGACTGAAGTGATATTGTGTATATGTGTGTATACACAAATATACATACACGTATATACAATACATATGAGCATGTTTAAATACAGTACATACACATATACATAAACATGAAAACACAGGCATATATACAAACACATATATACACACATACACAACATATACACATACATACACACATATACACAAATACATACATATACAGCAAATATCCAGGGTGAAGAGTAAAAATGATCCAAAACTTTATTTCACATGGTATAAAAATCAAGTAATGAAAAATATGTAGACAGAAACACGATACAGACGCTAACGCTAGCATATATAGTCCAAACTAATTAATCACGTGTGCAGCATGATCACAAGAACTTAACCCTTGACATCTCACAAGTAAATGAATATATGAACACGCAAGTTTAAAAAACATCATTTGTTAAAAACATTTATCATAATTCTGTCAAAAGCATACTGTATAATAAATCAAACACCCTTTTTAATACTGATACATGAGATTGTGTATTTTATTTAACATACACATACATGTACACACACATATATACATGCACACATATACACTCACAAACATACACACAGACATATATACTAACAAATGAACACATAGACACATGCACACATACCTTCAGTACAGTTCACAGTCATGAAGATGATGCCGTTTCAGACCCCATTGTGCGATGTTTTTCCAGGTCTCTAAAAGTGAGGCTCCCTCTCCCCTGGAGACCTCCAGGATGGGCAGGAGATGGTCTGGAGCCAGAGCTGAGATAAGAACACATCAGTGGGTGGAGCCTCTCAAGGCGGGAGAGTGGCAGCACTTCCTGACACTTCAGTGTGCGACATGCGCCCCCTCCTCCCTCCTCATCTCCTGTCACCTCCTGCAGTCGCCCTGCCTCCCTCCCTGCCTGCACTTAGCAACCATCCTGAGCTGTGTGTGCATCCAGAGCACGCACACACAGCTCAATAGATCGTCGGCGCTCCAGGCCCGACCATCTGAGGTGCGGGTCACAGACAGTCTTGTCCGGGGCTTTTGCCCCGAACAATACTGCCTAGTGACGCCCCTGTTTCTATAGGAGATTTGTTAACAGTTTCTTATACAATTGCTGTACCTCCCAAAACTGATAAAAATGAAGTTATGGACACTCAATAAAATTTTCACCAAGTAGCCACTATTTGAAATAGATTTCTTTGTATAGGAGATTTGTTAACAGTGTCTTATGCAATAGCTGTACCCCAAAACTGCAAAAATGAACTTTTGGGGACTGAGTATGATTATATGAGTATAATGTATATGAGAGTTAGGTGTTATGTGAGCCTGTCAATGTCGCCAAATGATAGCTTCTGGGTGTGGGAAAGATACAGCCAGCAATGCAAAACTCCCTAACTATTGCTGTCTATGATTCCATAAGCTTGCTGTACACCCCCCTAACCTAAATAGCAGCTTTTCTGGTCTAAAATCATTGAAAAATCTTGTGACTGCATCCGTGCAAGCAAGCAGACAGAGAGCAGTCAGTTCAGTACAGAGAGTGAACTAGACATGGTGTTCACAAGGAAATACAGTGAAATATATATAACAGGGTCATGTAATTTTAGCAGCCAATGAGAGCCCAACACGCTCAGCGATGACATTTTTGACACTACTCTGTGCTCTGCACTGATTGGATGGCCGACAAAATTGCAGGAAGCAGCTAAAAGTGATACTATAAATGTGTCGAACTGTAAGAAATATACGGGGAGAGAAAAAATATATTTCATTAATGACAAGATAACAGATCTATGATCACCGTGAGTGAGGGTGCAGACCTCAGGTCCTTACTTTTAATCTTAAAAGAATCAGAATTCAGAAATACTTATACACCTTTTTTTATATAAGAAAACTATATTTATTTTACAATCTTCAAAGGATTATAACATATCACTGTTACATGTTACAAAACATAAAATAAAATTTACAAAATATGTATGTATGTTACCCTTGAGTGTCTTGTGTGTAGAATGTAAAATAGGAACCCTTCTTTCATTCATAGACCAGAGTTAGGCCTCAAAGGCTTCCCTCATGGCCCAGCACAATCGCCTCCCACCAAATTGCTTTTCCCCTTTC
>JAODAL010063178.1:0-19373 GCA_025379985.1 Phyllomedusa bahiana
TAGGGGCTGGGGGGAGGGAAATTACACATTTACAAAGCAAGATAGTGGGGGAAAAATGAGAGCTGGGGGAATTAGAAATAAATCAAGGGGGGGAGGGAGGGAAGGGGGGGTACAAAAAAGTTAAAAAGAATAGGGAAAAGGAATTTTAAAAAATGGGAAAAACTCAAAATTGGGATGCTAACCAATGCCAGGAGTCTGACCAAAAAATAAATGAAAATAGAAATATTTTTGCAGAATAAAAATAGGGGCAAAAGTGGGGAAAACTGAAAACATGGCTGGGTTTAAGGCAAAACGGGGCGGTTAACTTGCAAGGGTTTCCCTCTTTTTAGGAAGGGGGAAAACCCAAAAAGCCGGAAGGGGGAAGGTGTCTGCCCCATGTAAAAAACCGTCTGAAGCCCAAAACTGCCGGGAAAAATAGGTACAGGGAATTTAACAGGTGGAAAAACAATTTTGGGTTTAATATAATTGGGGGGGTTGTAACAGTTTAAAAAATTCTAATAGATTTTGGCCTTTTAGGCCCCCAAATTTTAACAGAACCCAAAAGAAGATATGCTCCTCAGGGAAAAAAGAAGGGAAACATCTAATCAAATGAGGTTGTTAATTATGGGGGACTTTAACTACCCAGGAAAATAAAAATTGGGGAACCCGAAACCCGTAGCTCTAACAAAGGAAACAGGTTTTTGGGCTAAAAAATAAAAAATAATTACCTTTCCCAAAAAAGGTGCAGGGAAACCCACTAGAGGGAAAGGGCCCCTTTTTGACTTAATATTGACAATAGACCTGACAAGTAAAAAAGGGTTTAAAATGGAGGGGCACCTAGGGAAAAGGGACTAAAATAATTTAAACCCCCCATTTATCCCCCCAATAAAGCCTTTTTTTTCCATGGGAACCACAAAAAAAACGAATTTTAGGAAGGCTAATTTTTAAACCCTTTCTTAGAGAGGCACTAAATTTTATTGGGCGGGACAAGGGGTTTTAAAAATAAACAGAACAAAAAATAAATGGGAAACTTTAAAAAAAATCTTAGGTGCCCACTGTGAGATTTTTCTACCATATGGGAAAAAAAAAAATTAGAAACCCAAAAACCCAATGTAAAAATAACAGAATGTAAAGGGAAAAGGGGAATAAAAAAAAACGAAAAGGAAAGGGGGTTTTTAGCTACTAAAACCGGAGGGCAGTGAAGAGGGGCCCAAAAGAAAATAAGGGAAAAAAAATTAAAATGTAAAAAAAAAGAAAAAAGTCCAGCAAAAGCTTGGGGACAGAAAGGGCTTTTTCCATAGAAAGTAAAACAACCCCAAAAAAAAGTTTTTTTAAAATTTTAAAAAAATAGTAAAAAAGAAAAAAAAAGGAAAAATGTTGGCCCTTTAAAAAGTTTCTGAGGGAAGATTATAGGGGGGATGAGAAAAAAACAAAACCCATTACACAATTGTTTCTCCACTGCATTTACCCAGGAGGATGACCCCTTTCCCTTGGAAAAGACAAAGGGGGGAGGAAAAAATTTAAACCTAAAAAGTTTTTTTTGTCTAATCCCCGGGAAAAAGGGGCAGCTCTCCCTTTTGGAAAAATTAAAAATTAAAACAAATCCCCCGGGTCTTACGTATACACCCCCGTGGGCCCCCAAGGGGTTAAGGAAAAAGAAAAGGCTATTTTTTTAAAATTTTAGGACTTTTTTAATAACGGGGTAAAAGTCCCCCCGGGTTTTTCGCATAGCAAATGTGGGCCAATATTTCAAAAAAAGGGGAAACAAAAAGTGATCCTGGGGAAAATATAGGCCCGGGGAAAAAACCCTTTTAAACCCTGTTTTTGGGAAAAATTTTGGGAAAGGTTTTTTTAAAGAAGAGCTAATTTCCCGCAGGGATCTCACTGAAAATAAATTTTATAACAGCGTTTTCCCGCAAAAGGGTTTTTGAAGGGATGGTCCCGTCAGACAAAACTCGTCAGCTTCATGAGGAAGTTTAAGGTTTTTTAGACTGGGTCGGGGTTTAGGCACTTTGGAATGTCAAAATTTTTTGGAATTTTTCTAAAACATTTTTAAAACTGTTCCACATAAAAGGGTTTGGGTAAGTAAAATGAGAATTTCTTGGGCTGGGGGGAAAATTTGTGCAAGTGGGTAAGCAACTGGGTCAAATGAATTTAAAAAAAAAAGGGTGGTAATTAAAAGGAGCAACAAAAAAAAATTTCCCAAAATTGGTCCCAAAATTTTTTTACAAACCCTTTTTTTGACCCTAATCCACAAAAAAACAAAAAACCCACTTTTACCCATATATTGGGGCCCTTTTCCTCTTTTAATTTTTTATCAAAAAAAAACTTTTTCCCCAGGGATTTGGGACCCTAGAATAACGATCTTTGGGAGATGATACTAACCCCTTTTTTAAAAGTTAAATCAACCCAAAAAATTAAACGGATAATGTGTTTATTTTTAAAAAGGGAAACCTTGGGTAGGTTTTGGAAGGCCCGGGGCAAAAAAGGAAAATTTCCCCGGGTGAGGTTTTAAAACCACAAAAAAAAGCCCCAGGGGTTTTGCCATTGGGAGGAAAAAAACCCCTTACATGACTACATGTTTTAAAAGGAAAAAAAGGGTGGGGTAAAAAATGACCCTGGAGAAGGACTTTGGGGAAAACCCCGGTGGACAGTAAACTTAAAATTTTAAACAGCCCGTGTCAACAGGGAGCTGCCAAGGGAAAAAGGATCATGGGGTGCAAAAAAGGGGCAAAGAGGCAAAATGATGAAACATTACTTCCCCCATTATACCCCCAAATCACTGGTTTTGACCACACATGGAATAAAGAGTAAAAGTTTTTTTGGGCCCCATGCACAGGAAAGAATTTTAAACTTGAAAAAGGTAAAAGGCGGGCAACAAAAATAAAAAAAAGGACTGGTTGGAAAATGCAATATTCAAAAAGAAAAAGGGAAGGTTAGGGGGTTTTTTTCGTTTTTTGAGAAAAAGGGCGGGCCCTTCGGGGGGGACATAAAAAAATATGTTTAAATATTTTTTAAAAGGGCCAAAAAAAAGATCCGCTAAGAAATTTTTTATTAAACCCAAAATACTAAAATCCCAGAACAGGGGGGGATTTCCCCTAAAGTCTTGAGGAAAGAAAAGTTTCCTACATAAACATAGAAAGGATTTTTTACGTTAAACATTTAGACCAGGAACTCTCGCCAATGAAATTGTCAAAGGGAAAATTTTACTAACAGAAATTTTAAGAAGGGGTTGGGGAATGCATTTCTTTGGAAACAAAAGAAAAAACAAAAAAAGTTATAAGTGACTGGATTCTGGAGGGGGGGTCTTTGTTTCCAGGATTTAAATTCCAATTGCCCCGGGTTGGAGTCAGGAAGGAAATTTTTTTTTCCCAAACATGAAGGGCCAAATTTGGGTTTTACCTCATGGGGGTTTTTTTGCCCTTTCCCTGGATCAACACTTTTAAAACTTTAGCAAACACTTTTAAAAAAAATGGGGTGAACTGGGGTGGACGTAGTCTTTTTTCGGCCCGACAAACTATGTAACTATGTAAAAAGCCCGGCAAAGCCGACCCTTCAGGCTTTTGACTTTTTGGGATTGGGGGTTTTGGGTTTTTAAGTTTTTCCCTTTTGCTCCCACACCCCGGTGCATGGAAGGCTGACTGCTAACTGGCTGCTGTACGAAGGTTTAAACCCGCGGAAGGAAAAGGGAAAAAAAAAAAAGGTGGGAAACCCCGGGACGTGGGAAACCGAAGCAAGCCAAAGATGCAGACTTAAAATTTTTGAAAAAAGAAATTAAAAATTCTTAAAAAACAGGGGGAAAAGACCCTCCAAAAAACATTAAAAACCAAAGGACAATAAAAACAATAGTAAAAAACCCTTTTTGTCCTTGGTTTTTTTAATGTTGTAAGGGTTTATTTCCCCCCGCTTTTAAAATTTAAAAATTAAAGAACTTCTTTTTCGAATACGTCACCATCTTTGGGTTTTCTTCGGATTTTCCACTGCCCGGGTCCCCATTATTTCATCCCCCTTTTTCCAACCCATCCGGCGTTCAACCCAAACCTTTGGGAAAAAAGGGACCAAGGGGCCGCCGGTTTTTAAGGGGTTTCGGCTCACAAAGCCCTCAATTTTTTTATGATGATTGTGCCCCCAAATTTTAAAAAGCGGAACCTCATATTTGCCTCTTCTCTGCTGCTTTTTTTCCCTACGGTCTTCACTATTGTGCGCCCCCTCTTTTTGTCTTTTTTTATATTTGTCGGAAGGAGAAGGGGTAGGCTCTTACTCTGGTGGTTCTGGTGGTACTAGGGCGATGGTTGAGGCTGAAGCGGAGGCTGATCCTTGCTCATGGAAAGCAGAGGAACGCTTGTTCTTGGAAGTGGCGGAGGAGGCGGAGACAGAGGGTGTGACAGTGGTTGGAAGCCCAGGACCGGTGTGGTCTTCTTTCATCAAGTGATCCCTCCATTTCAACTCATGCATTCGCTGCATGTGACTAGACATGTTGGTGGTGGTTAAACACTTTAGATTCTTCCCTCTACGGATGCGTTTACGTCAAATGCGGCATATAACATCGCTGGGCGAATCTGAGTCTTGATTGAAAAAAGCCCAGGCTTCAGAGGTCCTGGACCTTTTTGACGGGGATAAGCGAGTAGTGGTGTTTCCGCTGCCACCACTGATCATGGCTGGCGGAATAATCTCAGTGGACTTGTGCGACCGCCCTCTCCCTATTTGAGGCCAGACCCTTACTGACACTACCCCATTGTCTTCCTCCTCGCCACTGGATGAAGCGCTCGCAAGCAAATTCTGCTGAAAAAGACCACGTTGGATCTGCAATATCTTCATCACAGGTGACTTCCTCGTCCTGACATTCTACATCCTGGAGCTAACGGCTACAAGCCACAGGGACTGCAAGGGCGTTGCCGACAGCTCGGGAAATTTGTGCCGACTAACCAGCTTTTTCTCCTCCTCTTGATGGCATCAGCGATTGGGCGTGAGAGCAGACAAAACATCATCTGTGGCCTCTTGAACCTTTTGAAATTTCCTCTGACCACCACCACATTGTGTTCAAAAAAAGAGGCTTCAGAACATGGGTTATCCCCCAGTGGTGTGTACTGAGTTAACATTTGGACTGCCTTTGCTTCAGGTTTGGACGGATGCTGATAATGATGATGACGACAATTGGGGGACTGTGATTTGGGAGGATGAGGAGGTTAAAACTGCTGGATGCAGGTGCGTTAACCACTGAAGAACAGATTAGCAAGCTGTACTGAGATTCACAGGGCACCGACCGAGCGATGACAGCCTGAAGGTCCTTGCAACCGAGGATGTGCTGGCTTCCCTGTTGTCCCCAGCACTGGAAGGGGCACCTTCTCTTGTACCTCTACCTCCATGTCCTACACCCTTTTTTGCTCACTTACACCTGTAGTTTGCTCCATGTCCAGAAAGATAAAAATTTGAAGGGTATAGAAGATTTTTTCACAGTGTCTTATTGAAAAACTGTACTGCAAAGACAGCAAATCACAGGTGTTCTTAAATCCCTCTAATTTCCAACGGCCAACTAGGATTAGAAACAGAATTGTTTTTATCGAATATCTGTGAAATGCGGTCTGGTCGAAGAACCGTAATACCAACTCAGCAGTGTTTTCCCTTCAGTCCCTGAGATTTACAACTGCTAAGTAGGACTAGCAGTTGATAGTTTTTAGCAAACTATCGTACAAGTGCGCTAGTTGCGCCAAACTGACAAGCACGGAGACCAATAGCACTATTTGCTACATTATACAGCTTAAATATGGTGTTTTGGCACCGCTGAGAACAGGCATTAGTTATAAATAAAATATTTGTAACCAAATTAGCGTACAAGTGCGCTATTTGTGCCAAACTGTCAAGCATGGAGACCAATAGCACTATTTTGCTACATTATATGGCTTAAATATAGTGTTTTGCCACCGCTGAGAACAGGCACCAGTTAAAATAAAATATTTGTAACCAAATTAGCATACAAGTGGGCTATTTACGCCAAACTGACCACCACAAGAACTATTTAAAAGTTATATGGATTAGATATGGTCTTTTGCCACCGCTGAGAACAGGCACCAGTTAAAATAAAATATCTGTAACCAAATTAGCGTACAAGTAGGCTATTTGCGCAAAAGTGAGACGCACAGAGACCAATAGATCTGCAAACAGAGACCCATAGAACTGCAAACAAGAAGAAAGGGACAATTTCACCTCAGTTGCTGGCCAAAAAGTATTAAAAAACATTGCTATTTGACTGTGAGTTCACAGGACAGTCTGTGCGGCAGAAGACCCCCTCCTCCCTTACCTCCCCTCCCCCCACCCTCTCCGCAGCTGCACACAACACTAGATGTCTTTACAAGTCTCTAACTAAATAAGAACTAACATTCTCTAATCTGGCTATATCCTAGGCTTGACAGCTACTCTAACAATGATGCTTTTCTGTATAAAAAACAATGTAAAACTGTCACATTTTAAAAAAAGCTATTGGAGGGACAGGCAGCAATGTGTTGCTCTCTATCACGGTAAAGAATGAGGTACAGGAAAGGGAGTCACATCTAAATGAGGTCAGTGTTTTTAGCACCCAATGAGATCCATACACCCCCCATGCTGACTCGAACACAACCCTTACCCCCCTGTAGCTCGACGATTGGCTGGCCATCAAAATTACAGGAAATGCAGAACATATTGTGATAGTAAACGTGATAATGATTATCGTTAAGATATTCATGTAAACTATTGCATAATTTTCGAAAAAACCCATAAACGCAAAAAAACCCTGAGTTTCAACTTTTGTTAAAGTACGCTCATTTCCCAAAAATGATTAGTGACGTCGAATTCACAAAAAGTGAATAAATTAACCTTGGCCCAGATTTAAAATACCCCCCCCGATCTGAAGTTTATGGAATTCAGGCGTTTATGTTGCAGAAAAACACACACCCGTATTTACCAAATTTTACCCAAAAAACAAGAGGGGGGAAAAATTAACCCTTTGGATAAAAAAAACCCCCTGCAGAATGAATGAGAAAATTAAAAGGGGCATAGGGGAAAAAAAACACCCTGTATTTTCTCCAAATTACCCCACAAACAAGAGGGTTAATTTCCGTTGGGTATGAAAAAACCCACAGAAAAAAATGATGGAACTTAACCGTATATCAAAAAAAAAAAAAGCACACCATGTATTTTTTCTCCAAATTACCCCCAAAATCAAGAGGGTAAATTAACCCTTTGGGATAAAATACCCCACAGAAAAAAATGAATGGAATTCAGGCCCTTATGGGGTAAAAATACACACACCCTGTATTTTACTCCAAATTACCTCCCAATCAAGAGATTAAATTGACCCTTGGGTATAAAATATCTTATGTAACGGCCGGGTTAGTGCATCCGCTGGACCAACGCCTGCGGTGGTAACGGCCACGCCAGGGAGCGGGGTCTAAATAGGTCCCGGTTTTCACCAGAGGAGTCCTACCAGGTCGGTACCCCTGATGCGACTTGCTTGCGGTGGCGGCCGAGGTGCAGCGAGGTACCGAATCGTAATACGAGAACCGTAGTCGTGGACAGGCAGACAGGGCAGGGCAGGCAGCGAAGGTTCGTAGTCGAGAAACGTAGCTAGCGGTTGGAAACACGGCAAGATGAGAACACTCCAGGAACGCTTTTTCTAAGGCACGAGGCAACATAGATCCGGTGGGGAAGTGATGTGGAGTGTGCCCATATATAGGGTCAGCGCCCGGAAATTATCCAATTACCGGCACGCTGGCCCTTTAAATTAACAAGAGCGAGCACGCGCGCCCTGGCCGTCAGAGGAAGACGGCAGGACAGGAGCGCGGTCGGGTAAGTTATTGCTTGTACAGTGAGTGTGTCCGCAGCCCAACCCGCGGCCAGCAGCGCAACCCGTGCCTGGCAGAGACCCAGAAGAGGAGATATGGGTACGCCCACGGCCAGCGGGCCGGACCGCGGGGCCACTCATGACAGTACCCCCCTCCCCTTCTTAGGCCTCCCCTTCTTAGGCCGCAGAGACCTGCAGATGAGATCGTGGTTCAGAATTTTATCCTCCGGCTCCCAGGGCCTCTCTTCGGGCCCAAAGCCCTTCTAATCGACAAGGAAGAACCGCTTCCCCTTGATAGTCTTCATGGCCAAGATGTCCTTTACTTCAAAAATATCTGCGGACTCCGCTACTGGGGAAGGCGAAGTGTTACTCTGAGAAAACCGGTTCAAGACCAGAGGTTTTAGAAGGGAGACATGGAATGCATTTGGAATCCAGAGCGATGGGGGTAGGCAAAGCTTGTAAGTCACCGGGTTAAAGTGCCGAAGAACTTTGAAAAGGCCCAGGAACCGAGGACCCAACTTATAGCTGGGAATCTTCAGGTGCACATATTTGGACGATAACCACATAGTGGTTAAAGAGATCAGAGAGTAGGACTCCCGTGTCCCGGGGTTGACCGGCCAGAATTCTTCTTCTGAGCCCGGGGGGACACCTTGGAGGTCTACAGGGGCCGCGTAGACCAACCGTTCCGGGGGAATAATGTGCTGAGGAACCGGTTCTTCTCTGACACCATCTGAGGCACGAGAGAGGGCATCAGCCTTGACATTCTTCTCAGCAGGTCGCAAGTGGATCTGGAAGTTGAAACGAGAGAAAAAGAGAGACCGCCTGGCTTGGCGAGGATTAAGACGTTGGGCCGTCTGGAGATACTGGAGGTTCTTGTGATCAGTAAACACGTCAATTGGGTGACGAGTCCCCTCCAGAAGAAGACGCCATTCCTCCAGGGCTAACTTGATGGCCAACAACTCCCGATCACTGATGGCATAATTCCTCTCTGCCTGTGAGAAGGTCTTGGAAAAAAATCCGCACGGGAGGGACTTGCCCTTGGGTCCCTTCTGTGTGAGGACCGCACCTGCCCCTACGGAAGAGGCATCCACCTCCAAGGAGAAAGGCTTATCAGGATCTGGACGGGACAAGATAGGCACCGAGGAAAAAGCTGTCTTCAGTACGGAGAACGCCTTTTCGGCAGCCGGGGCCAACATTTAGGATTCACGTTCTTCCTAGTGAGGGCCACAATGGGAGCCACCAGCGTAGAGAAATGGTGAATAAATTGCCGGTAGTAGTTGGCGAATCCCAGGAAGCGTTGGATTGCCCGTAGGCCGACTGGTCGTGGCCATTGCAAGACAGCCGACAATTTAGCGGGATCCATCTGCAGACCCATATCCGAGACTATATATCCGAGGAATGACAGGCTGGCCTGATGGAACAAACATTTCTCCAGCTTGGCATATAGACGGTTGTTGCGCAGATGTCGCAAAACCTGGCGCACCTGTACCCGATGGGTCTGAAGATACGGAGAAAAAATCAGGTCCAGATAGAAAATGACGCAGGGGTATATTAGGTCCCTGAAGAGGTCATTGACGAATTCCTGGAAGACTGCTTTAGCGTTGCATAGACCGAAGGGTATCACAAGATTTTTGAAGTGCCCATCTCGGATGTTAAAAGCTGTATTCCATTCGTCCCCCTCATGAATCCTGATGAGATTGTAGGCCTCCCACAAGTCCAATATGGAAAACACCTTGGCTCCCCGAAGTCCGACAAAGAGCTCAGAGATCAATGGAAGGGGGTAGCGATTCTTCACAGTGATCTTGTATAGACCTCTGTAGTCAATGCACGGGCGAAGCGAGCCATCCGTTTTTTGCACGAAAAAAAACATAAATAACATAATAAAGCTCTTCTGCAGATTCTCCTGTATGTAAGCCAACATGGCTTGGGTCTCGGGCACGGATACTGGTACCGGGGAGGAGATCTATCAGGCAGTCATAGGGCCGATGGGGTGGAAGCATCTCACAAAGTCCTGGTACTCCGCTGGCAGACCTGGCAGAGGCTTGGGAGGCGACTGTGGAGAAGTGGTGCGCACCGGGAGGGGTGTTACCAGACAGAGATCCTGACATTCCAGTCCCCAACGCAAGACCTCACCTGCCCTCCAGTCGAGCGTAGGGGCATGACGTTGCAGCCATGGAAGCCCCAAAAGGATCGCCGAGGAGTATCGAGGCAGTACGTAGAATGTGATCTTCTCCTTGTGCAGGGCCCCCACGTGGAGGGACACAGGCTTGTTCATGTACTGAATAGGGTCACTCAGGAGCTCCACACTGACTGATGAAATCCCCAGAGGCTTTTCCAGCCTAACCACCGGCAGATTATAACGGGATACCAGGGAGGCATGGATGAAGTTCCCGGCTGACCAGGAAGGCAGGAACCAGGAACGAGAGTCCGTCGTGACCTCTGCCAGCATCGTCAAATGTGGAGAGGAAGAATTAGCACCTAGGGTCGCCTCTCCTACGTGACCTAGGTGCAAGCATTTCCCGGACGCTGGGGATGTTGCGGACAGACTCTACGGAAATGGTCCGGGCTGGCACAATAGAGGCATAGGTTCTCCGCCCCATGGTGGGACAGCTCCTGCTCCAACAAGTGGGCCCGGTCCACCTGCATAGGTTCCTCTCTGGGGGGCTGTGGAAGCGGCAGCGGAGACTTCTGGAACAAGGGAGCCAGTCGAATCAAATGGCGGGGACGTACAGTGTCTTGCTCTTGGCGGAGCTCCTCTTGTCACTTGGCGAAGCGTACATCAGTGCGGGGGGGCCAGGTGGATTAGATTGCTCAGAGAAGACAGAAGGTCTCTAGCTGCCAGTGCGTCTTTCACTCTTTTTGGACAGACCCTGAATGTGGCGCAAAGAGCAGTGTCGTTCCAGGATAGCTCCGAAACCACGGTTTACGGATTGAACTGCATAGTCTCCCAAGGAGGAATCGCCCTGGCGAAGGCACAGGAGCGCCGTCTCTCTGCAGTTGAGGAACGCGTTGGTTCCTCGAAGTCACTGCGGAATTTCTTTGAGGAAGGCCTGTAGGTTTCCCCTTTCGCAGGGTTGTCCCTATCCCAGAGAGGTGAGGCCCAAGCCAGGGCCTTCCCGGATAGCAGACTAACCACGAACGCCACTTTCGATCATTCCGTGGGGAATTGATCGGACATCAGCTCCACGTGCATTGAGCACTGGGTAATAAAACCCCTGCAGAGCTTCGGGTCCCCGTCGAACTTGGTAGTGGTAGTCGAAGCTTGGGACCCACGGTTGCCGACTGGACAGCAGGCGTAGGAGGAACCACGTGCGGGGGTGGCGACTTCGGCTGAGATGCGAGGGGTTGACGCATCATGTCGGTCAGCTGATCCAATTGTTGTGCCTGTAGCGCGATCTGCTGCGACTGCCAGGCAACAATAATAATAATCTTTATTTATATAGCGCCAACATATTCCGCAGCACTTTACAATTTGGAGGGTTAACGTACAGACATTACACATTAAAAGTACTTACAGATGAGACACAAGGTGTGAAGGCCCTGCTCGCAAGAGCTTACAATCTATTAGGGTGTACGGAAGAGACGAAGGGCAAGAAGTGCTAGATTTACAATGGTCCAGCCATGTGACATAAATATGGGGTTGTTTTTACATAGAATTCGGATGAACCTCCACCCTCTATATACTCTAATACAATTTTAAGTGCTGAAAATGAGATGATGCCTAGGGATTTGGGGGGAGGGGGGGTTTAGCTTTGGGGGTTTGGTAGGCCAAGGAGAAGATGTATTCTCGGGGCCCTTTTAAAGCTATGAGATTCAAATGTGTGCCTGACGCCCGGGGTGCATTTTCCAGAGAAGGGGCCCGCACGGTGAAGTTTGGAGAGGGGCATGGGAGGTTCGGATGTTTGATGAGTGAAACCTGATATCATCAGCGAGCAGAGAGGGGTTAGGGTGGTAGACAAGTGAGGGGGGAGATTGGGGAGGAGCAGCTTTGTGGAGAGCTTTATGAGGAGGTGATGAGTTTATGTTTTCTCCTGTACTGGATAGGAACCAGTCCCATGACTGACACAGGGTAGAGCATCAGTATAGGGCTGGAAAAAAAGAAAACCGGTGCTGCATTGGGACAGACGGAGGGGGGAGAGTTTGCACAGGGGGAGACCGATAAGCAAGGAGTTACAGTATCGGGGAAGGAATGAATAAGAGAAAACAATGAGAGTTTGAGTTGTTTCCACGGGTAGAAACCCGGATTCTGGAGATTTTCTTGAGGTGCAGGTGAAGGAGGGGGCAAGGATTGGAATAGGGGAAAAAAGACAATGGGAATCTAGTAAAACCCCCAAACGCGGGCCTGCTCCCTAAGATTATGGGGGGTCCCACCACGAGACGAAAGGGAGAGTAAGGTCTGTTAAAAAGGGTGGGAGATAGAAGTTCATTTTTAGTGGGGTTTTTTTTTAAGATACGGGGAGGACTGTTTTCAGAGACAGCAAAAAGCACCCGGTGTTTTGTACAGAGCAGGAGTGATGTCTCGGGAGGAGGGTAAATTGGGTGCTCAGCCCAGAGTGGTACGGGAAGCCAAATCTGCGATGTTTGTCCAAGGGGGGCTGTATAGATTGAAAGAGGGTACCAGGAACGGATCCCTGAGGAACCCCGACAGAAAGAGGAAGGGAAGGGGTAAACCTGCAAATGAGACACTGAAGGGCGGTTAGAAAGGTAAATGAAACCCAAGAGAGAGCGGTGCCTGGAGGCCAATGGTGCTTAGCATGCTGAGGAGAAGTTTGGATCAACAGTTCAAACACTGCAGAGAGACCAAAGAAGCAAAAAAAGAGTGTTACCCTGCAATTTTTTGCTGTTAGGAGATCTTGGAGACTTTAGTTAGAGCATTTTCCCCGTGGAGTGTGGGGTCGGAAACCTGTTTTGCAGAGGGTCAAGAAGAGAGTTAGCGGAGTACGGATTAGGGGGAAATAGACCAAGCGTTCCAGAAGTTTGGAGAGAAGGGATTTTTAAGACTGGTCGGTATTTTTCACGCAGATGGGTCCAAGGGGGTTTTTTCAGTAAGGGAGTTAAACGGCATTTTAAAGGAAGAGGGGAAGATCCCAGTGAGAGAGAGGGGTTTACAGATTGCATTATGTGAGAGATGATAGCTGGAAAAAAGACGGGACAAGGGGGGAGGAAATAGGGTCACTAACAGGTGGTGGGGGGGTGCAGACAGCAGAAGCCTGGACCTTCTTTGTCGTGGGGTCAAAGCTGAGAGAGGCTGGGGGGTGTCGGGGGCCCAGTGCGCTGTTTGGGGGTTTTGAGTGAGATTTTTTTGGGTTTTTTGTCAATTTTCTTTTTAAAGGGGTGGGGGCCGGGTCTTCAGCAGGAGGTCAGAGACCGGGGCCCTAGCTTTAGGCCAAAAGAAGGGAGGGGATGTTTTTCAAAACGGGGCGTTTGGGGGTTTGTTTGAAAGGTTGCGATGGGGAGGTAAAATTTTTTTGTTTGGCCTGTAAAGGGGCAGTTTGATAAGCCCTGAGCATAAATTTGTAGTGAGAAAGTCGCAGGATTTTCGATTTCCTCCACAGACGCTCCGCACATCTGGAAACATCGCTGCAGATGGCGAGCTGAGGCGTGTGCCATGGTTGGGGGTCTGACTTGGGTGGTCGTTGTGAGCGATAAATGTGTCCAGGGGGGGGAAAGAGTTTGTTATATTGTTTGGACCCAGGTCGGGGCGGAGAGGGGGAATTTGGGTGCAGTGGGGACTGTAGGGCTCTGTGAATTCCTAGTGTTCATGGAGTGGATATTTCAAAGGGAGAGGCAGGTGTGTCCAGAGATGGGTGACATTATAATAGTGAAAAAAAAGTTTGTGACAAGAAGTGAAAGGGAAATTTTTAAAAGTTAAAATTTGGGGAACTTTTAAGAAAACCAGATCCAGGAGTTCCCATCCTTGTGGGTGGGAGAGTTTAGTAAACTGGAGGGGCCAAAGGAAGGGTTAGTAAAAGGGAAAATGAGGGCAGAGGGAGAAGGGGGGCTCAATAGGGATTTTAAAAGTCACCCATGATGAGGTGGGTATTTCAGTAGAGGAAGTGAGGGAGCCGGGGCAAAAAATGACCAGAAACGGGGGGGTGAGCCGGGGGGTCTGTACAAACCGCGAGCCCGGGGGAAAATGGCTGAAAGATTTGAGGGTGGGGCCCTCAAAGAGGGGAAAGTAGTGAGGTGAGGGGGAAAGGGACCTGGTAAGTGCAGTGTGGGAGAGAAGTATCCCAACTCCTCCACCCGGCCTTTTCTCGGGTCGGGGGTGTGGGTGAAGTGTAGCCCCCCATGGTGAGACGGAAGGGAAGCGGTTCAAAGGTGGAGCCATTTTTCTGTGAGGGCTAGCAGTTGAGGGAGTTGGAGAGAAAAGGTCATGAACACAGGGGTTTTGTTGCAAGGGATGGGGCGTTCCACAGAGACATTTAAAAGGGGAGAAAAAAATACACAAATAAATTTAGGTTAGCGGGGTTTCTATGGGAGGAGAGGTGGGATGAGCAAAATGGGGGGGTGGGCCGGGGTTAGGAGAAATGTCACCTGCACAAGAAGCAGGAGAAAGAAAAAGATGCGGAGGTTCAGTGAGGGAAAAACAGGTTTGTGCAGAAATTTTGGGAGAGGGGGGTTGGGTATTAAAAAGGGAAAAGGAAGGTGTGAAAATACATGGGTGGGGGAAGGAGAGAAGCGCTGATGTGGAAAAGATTCTCAGGGGCAAAAATTGGGGGGTAACCAGGGGTAAGGGCTGCAAATAGACACAATATGAGGAGGTGAATAGGGTTTTTTTTTTTTTTGAGAAGCCTAATATTTACAAGAAAAGGCTTCCTCCTACCCCCTTGGGCCCCACTTCCGGTCAAATTTTTGGGTTTTTTTTCAGATACCTTGTTTCAGTTCTATAAACACTTTCATACGGTTCACTTACAGAATGGTTTTCACTACCTACAGGTATAGACCCGTGGAGCCGCAATTTTTGGCAGGGGCACCTTTGGCGGGATCCAGGTAAAATTAACTGTAATGGCCGGGATAGTGGACCCCTGACACCACAAGGGGTGGTAACAGCCAAAACAGGGGGCAGGTCTAAGCAGGTCCCGTATTCACCAACCGCCACAAGGCGGGTGGGCTTCTCGGCGGACCCCCTACCAGGCGCTCCCCCCTGACGCATCTAGCTTGCGGTCGAGTGCATGAGGTCCCGAGATGTAATACAGAACCGGCCCAGGGAAACACAGGTAGTCGGGGCAGGCAGCGAAGGTTCGTATTCGAGAAACGAAACTCGGGTCGGAAACACGGCAAGACAACAACACATTTAGGAACGCTTTTTCGAAGGCACAGGAGCATAAGACCAGCAGGAAGTGACGTAGGGTGCCCATAAAGGATCCAACCCCCACTAAAGTTTGAGACAAGCAAGAAAAAGAGACAGGTGAAAATGGAAATTTTTCCAAGGGGTCAAGGGCTTCAAACCCGAACCGATTTCTCCTTAAAATCCCCCTCAAAAAGTGGTGGGTAAAACACTTTTTGAAATTTTACAACAAGGTTGAAATCATCTTGCTCTTTCCCTCTGTTGGGTTTGGCATCAAAAGTTTAAAGGGTTTTACATCCCGGGGCTTTGGGGGCAAAGATTCTTTTTTTCATGTTTTCCACTAGAAAGAAAATCAAGGTTTTTATTTCCCCCCTGCCCAGTGAAAAAATGTAACGCCACTAAGTAAATTCCATTTTCACAAACGTTTGGGAGTCCCCACGGCATGGGGTTTTTTGCCAGGTTTTTGAAAGCCGAGCAAAACCCCTGTTAACCTTTAAAAAGGCGGGTTTTCCGCCGGCCTTTTTTTTTGACCGCCAGCGTTCTGAAAAAATAGGGGATTTCTTCTTCCACCCGGTTTTTTGGGGGGAACAGAACATGCGGTGTAAGGGGGAGGGGTTTTTAAACTCAAACTGCGGAGAAAATCCATCCCCCTGCCTGCCAAAAAAAAAGACCCCAAAATTTTGTCCCCTTTTCCTGTAAATGCGGGGCCCTTTAAAAACCCCCTTTTACGACCTTGGCCTACCATACTCCCGGCGTTTTGGGGGGTTTCCGCACCTGGGAAGTATGGATACGTCCTGAGGGTCCGCGATCTCAAGGGAGAGTTCGCGCGATCGGTGCGGGGTTTCAGCTGAAAATTACAGCTGACATCCCGCAGCGTGGCCCCGCCCCGGATCGCTCCGGGGGGGGCCGGAACCCCTTAAAATTTTGCGCGATCGGGTCCAATAACTAAGGGGGACCAGGGGAATCGTCCCCCTGCTTTGTCGGCGGCAGCAAGGCACGGGGTCGGGCGACCTGCAGCCCCCCTGCCTTCACAGACACCCAAGGGAAGAGGAATCCTCCGGGGTTTTCTAGACGTCCGACGCCCCCGTGCCCTGTGGGCCCGACCAGGCATCGTGATGACAGGTTCATAGGGAAACCCTAAGAACAAGCTATGCACTGAAATTTCCCATTTAATGAGAGAGCTAAAAAATTCTCATTCAATCCCTATGGGAAAAGTAAAAAAATAACGTGAAAAAGTGAAAAAAAATAAAAAAAAGTGAAAAACAGTAAAACATAAACACAAAAAAAAAGTAAAACACTACACCGCCCTTTTCCCCTTTTTCAAACGCCAATCGCCCCAAAAATGATCAAAAATAAAAAAAATACCCATTGGTATCGCCCCGCGGTCGTAAAAGACCCGCCCCAAAATCTGCAGGGTTTAAATTAACCGTAGGGGAACGCCGTAAAAAAAAAACCAAAAAAAAAATCACAGAATTAAGATTATGTTCATCCCCCAGCACATAAAAACGGGAAAAAAAAAGCGATCAAAATCCCATAAAACCCCAAAATTGTACCAATTAAAACGTCAGTTTTTTCCCCAAAAAAAAAGTCTCAAAGCTCTGTATACGGAAAAAATAGAAAATGTAGAGTCTCAAAAGATAGCGAGATAAATAGTTTTACACATAAAAAACTTTTTTTTTTTTTTAAAGTGCTTCAGCTTAAAAAAAACTAATTTTAAAAAGGGTATCGCCAAATCGGCGACCCAAAGAGTAAGCTAACTTTTCCGGATCTGCATGGGACCCCGTTAAAAATAAAAATAAAAAAAAAAAAAAATACTAGGGATTGCAGTATTTTTTTTTCCCCCGGGCCCCCCAAAAAAGGGGTTTAAAAGCGACAAAATGCCTTTACCCCCCCCAAAAAAGATATAATAAAAACTCAACTCATCTTGCAAAAAACAAGTCCCACACAGCCCAACACAAAAAAATTTAAAAGTTAGGCTCTCGGACTATGGCGATGAAAAAAAATATTTTCCTGTTGAATAAAAGTGTTTTTATTGTAAAAAAAGCATAAAAAAATAAAAAAAATAACAAATTTGGGGACGGTGTATCATTTACCCGCTGAGTAAAGCTACCATGTTTATACGTACAGTGACCCCTATAAAAAAAAAAAACTAAAAAAAAACTACCCAAAATTGCTGTATTTGTTCAAAACCCCTCACAAAAAAAATTTAAAAAAAAGTGAACAACATCATTGCAAACCCCTAATTTCCAATAAAAACTTAACCTCCCGCAAAAAACAAGCCCATACACAGCTCTGCACACACAAAAAAAAAAAGTTTTTGGCTGTCAAATAGGACAACAAAAAACGCAATTTTTTATAGACGTATTTTCGTGTAAAAGTAATAAAACAGAAAAAACTATAAAAAAATATTCATTGTAACTGTACCGACCTCCATAGTAAAGTTACAATCATTTCACTGCACGGCAATGTTGAAATTGAAACTCAAAAAACAATGACCCCAATGCCTTTTTTTCCCCCCCTTTTCAATTTCCCAATGCTAAAAAAAAAAAATATGGAACACCCCTGTGCATCCAAAATGCACAGTACACCCCTAGATGAGAAACCCGAGGGGTTTTGAATCTAAAATGGGGGGGACTTTTGGAAGGTTTTGCCTGTTTGTACTTTGGGGCTTTCAAATGCACATGGCCCCCCCAAAAACCCGCGTTCCCAAAAACCAAAAGCGCTTCCCCCCCTTAACGCCCTGCCATGCGCCCAAACAGCAGTTTACACCCACATTAGGGTATTGCCAAAATTGAAAAAAAGCTTAAAAAGTTTTTTTGGGTTCTTTTTTCCAGGATTCCTTTTATTTAAAGAAACTTTTAAAAAAAATTGCAAATATTTGGAAAAAAATGTTTTTTAATTTTTTTACAGCCTTTTGTAAAAAAAATTTTTTGAATTTCGTGTGGGGGGCTATATACTCAATGCACCCCCGGATATATTCTTAAGGGGTGTAGTTTCCAATAGCTCTAAGGGGGTTTATTAAGTTTTTGCACCTTAGGGTGCCCCAAACCTGAAAGGCGCCAAAAAAAAATTGTATTGAAAATGAGACCCCAGATATAGTAGGTCTCCTCCATTCTGGGGGTTATGGTTTTAGCCAAAAAATGCATAGGGCCCCAAAATTTGGGATTCTCTAAAATGGAGCCTGGGAATTGATATTTAATTGCATTTACCTAGCACTTTTATTTTATTCGTGAATAAGGATAAATTTGAAAAAACTCAAAAAAAATGAATTTTTTAAATTTCCCTCCACTTTGCTTTAATTTTTTGTGAAATTCTAAAGGGTTATCAAACTTTTGAAAAATTGTTGTAAAAACGTTAAGGGGTTTGTTTTTCGATGGGGGTCATTAGGGGGTTCTAACAGCAGGCCCCTCAAAGCCACGTCAGGGGAATGGAGTGGTCCCTAAAAAAAAGTATATTTCAAATTTTCTTGAAAATGTTTGGGAAATTTTCACTAAATTTCTAAAAAAAGGCCCCCAATGTCGTAAAAAAAAAAAAAACATTTAAAAAATGATGCCAAAAAAATTTGGGACATTGGTAGATGCTAGTTATAAACTATTTTGTGGGGAATAATTTTCTGTCTTGCACCAGAAATTTTCAACTTTCAAATCGCAAATTTTTTTAAATTTTCATGAAATTTTGATATTTTCACAAACAAAAAAGGATTTTTTGGATAAAAATTTCTTACTAACTTAAAGCACAAGGTCACAGAAAACAAAATCTGAATCAATAAAGGTAAAAATGTCAAAAAGTTATTCTCACTAAAGTGACATATGCCAGATTTTTAAAAAAAGGGCTGTGTAGGGAAAGGCAAAACGGGTGGGTCCTTTAAAGGGGTTTAAATAGAAACAATAGCAGCAAAAACTTGAGATCCTGGCTCAGAATCCCCGTGGTCTTTACACTGATGCCAGTCTCAAGGGAAAGGGGGGCCCCTCTAGGAGCTTTGGGTGACATATTGAATCCCGACACGAAGGGGCCAGTTCTAAAAAAAAAGACAGGTAGAAATTTCCCCAAAAAAGAACCTGTTTTTTGGGGGTTCATACATACAGGTTTATTTTGTGCCCTTACGCAACTATGCTCAACAGACCACTTTTAAATTTATCTGCCTGTTCTAATGTAATACGCCTAGGTTTGGCATCCCCTATTCAAAATGTTCTAATCCTTTTAATGTGGGGCGACGCCCCCAGAACGTCCCCCAAAACTTTGCAAATTAAAAAAGGGATTTTAGCGCTTTTCAAAGGTTTTTCC
>JAODAL010063179.1:0-19373 GCA_025379985.1 Phyllomedusa bahiana
AGCCCTCCTCGGCTGCCGGCTTGGGCCGTATACTCGCTGTCTGTGAACCTGATAACCAGAAGTAACTTCTCGCTCGTAGGAAATTGAGTTCATGTTCTCTTCCCACAGCACACGGTATAATTATATGTCAGGGGGATATACGCTGACTGATTGCTGTACAATAGAAATCTAGTACATCTCAGTGCAATGTCACAACACGTTACATATAATTATAGGATTGCTGAATGCGGCTTGCGACTAATGTTTATGAGCAACGGGTGGAATACAGAATCTGCATGCGCTGGTATAAATAATCCATAGTCAGCATTAGGCTTTATCAGAGGCGGTTGTCGAGACTTTGTAAAAACATTAAGTTAAATCGACTTCAATTTTAAGTTAACAGGGCTTTCTCACTACATGTAGGGACAGATAATTAAAGACTTTTTCTAAATACATTGCTTTGTTGATGTTTCTTTGGCCAGGAGATAAAGAAGGTTTTATCTCCTCTTAGAGCAGACAAGTTTCCCTGGTTACGACCATCTCTCCTCACCTCTCCCTGCTCTCTCTTATCTCACATTGCTCCAGCTGCTGACAGTCAGTCAGTCTGTGGGGAGTCACTTCCTGCAGATTTTTATCTCTAGTAACAAACTTTGAAAGCTTCTCATAGAGCTAAGTAAACACTCTTTAAAGCCCTGCAGCCTGAGTACTACACTTTATACATTTCTTGCACTCAGTGTAAAAGGAATAGCTAGGATTTGAGAATCACTGCTATAGACCCACCACACACGTGAACACACGTGTGATTCTAAAGCTGGCTGTGAAACTGCCTGGTGAGAAAACCCGTTTAACCCTTTCAACCACCCTGACGTATGGGAACGTCATGGTGGTGGTAAGGGGATGTGTAACAGGATCGCAGCGCGACCCTGTGACACAGCCGCCGGGGGTTAGCGGCCAATTGCCGCTAACACCCGGCGCTTGCAGCAAGGGCGGGTGGCACCGCCCGGCCGCGCTGTTTCATCCGTTACACGCCGCGGCTAAGATGGCCGCGGCGTCTAAATGAATGAAAAACAGTGCTGCGCACCGTTTTTCAGCCCGATCGGGACATCAGCGATAAGATCGCGGAGTCCCGATGCATTAACATGGCAGCTGGTAGCCTTGTGAAGGCTCTGATCGCTGCCATGTTCCCGTTTGCCCCACTTCTGTCCCGAAACAGGAAGTGGGGAAAACGCCATCTTGGTACAGCCTAATGCATTGTCTATGCAATGCATTAGGCTGTATTAACGATCGCGCCCCTTAGTGGTCAAGCACCATAGGGGGACTCAATGTTACAGTAAAAAAATAAAAATAATTTTAAAGTGTAAAAAAAAAAAAAAGTATTAAAAGTTCAAATCACCCCCCTTTCACCATTTTACAAATAAAAACAATAAAATTATAAAAAAGTTACACATATTTGGTATCGCCGCGTCCGAAAAAGTCAGATCTATAAAAATATAACATCATTTATCCCATACGCTGAACACCGTAGAAGAAAAAAAATTCCAAACGCCAAAATTGCGTTTTTTTGGTCATTTCATGTCCTATAAAAATTGGAATAAAAGTGATCAAAAAAGTCGCATGCATTCCAAACTGCTAGCAATAAAAAGTACGCTTCAGCCCACAAAAAAATGCCGCCTCACTGACATCCGTAGGTGTTAGTACAAAAAAGTTATTGGTCGCACAAAATGGCACCACGGCGCAAATTTCAAATATGAAAAATGTTTGGAATTTTTGTACTCCACCAAAACTTAACGGAAACCCTACATACCTGGTATTGGCGGATGCGTAACAACCTGTAGAATACAGAGAACACATCATTTTTACTGAAGATTGAACGCCGAAAAAAACAAAACTCCCGCAAACATGGCGCAAGTACATTTTTTTTCACATTTTGCCTCACTTAGAATTTTTTTGCCGTTCCCCAGTATATTCTATAGTAATATGAATAACACCACTGGAAAGTACATCTTGTCCCGCAAAAAAAAAAATCCCTCATCTGTCTATGTAGGTGGAAAAATTATTTTTTTTGTTTGTGTTAAAGGGTTAAAGTTCTGATCTCCCAGACACTTTCTCAGCCTGCAAGTCTGTACAATTACATCAACATCTTTCCTAAAATAAGAAAGGTTTAATGTTAAAGGGACGCTGACATCAGAATTTGTAAACCAATGTTGAACAAAAATTTTAACAATGTTTTTGACAGTCCTATGGAATTAAAAGTGACATATACAATATTGTCCTTCTCCAGCTGCGAGAAAAACGGTTTTATGGCAGGGCAGACTAATTTAACTTTACTATAACTGATACTTATCTGTATATAGTCTCATTTACTAAAAGGAGGTAATGACAATGATTGCTCTATTGTTCTCTTTATGGGGATAGAAGAGTTTATACTAGACTACGAGCAATGCAGAAAGAATGCAGGAAACCGCTACAATATCCACCGCTGATGAGTTTAAAAAATCTTGATGCTTTATTAATTCTTCATTAAAAAATACAAGTATGGACAAGCCAATAAAACACCCATGCATGGAGGAGCGTATACTAATGACGGCTTATGGGAAAAACAGCTGACGCGTTTCGAAAGACTACGAGCAATAGATCAAAGAGAAATAGGGTAATCTTTTTTCTGCACTGACAAAGGGGTTTTTCACACTTATAAGGTTATGGCTGATAATACTGACACTTCTCAGGCCACATCCAATCAGAAAGAGGGACCATCAAGCAATCCTCTCACTGCTGTGCTACCAGAGCTCACAGAAGGCAGGTCAGACCGAGCACCTGTGGAGGAGGCTTTGTAAGAAGCATTTTTTTTATCAAGCAAGCTGACTGTTTTGCATGCATAGTCTTTTATGATAGTGTTCCTTTCAGTTAAAGTAGTTTTCTCACCACGTTGATTGGGTTTAAACATGTAGAAAAAGCTAAATAAAGATTATTACCAAATACATTGCTGTTCTGATTTTACTTCCTTATAGAGTTAGACCAGTTCTTATCTCTTGCTTGTGTACACAAGCTTCCCTAGGTTACCAACCATCTACCTCTGCTCTAGCAGTGACCGAGATAGTGACATCCCTCTCTGATGTGTCTTATCAGCAGCACAGGAGCTCTTTTATCTTTCAAATGAGGATAATGGGGTTCAAATAATTTCAGGGAGACAGAGGAGGTCACAAAATTTCAGGGGCACAGTACAGATCATAAGTTCAGGGGGCACAATGGGGATAAAATAATTTCCGGGAGAATGGTGGGTTCCTAAATAATTTCATGTGAACAGTGGAGATCACAAGTAATATCAGGGGGCAGAGGGGGGACAAAATGATTTTAGCTGGTACAGTGGGGTTCAAATAATTTCAGGTGGACAGCGGAGATCATAAGTAATTTTAGGGGGCGCAGTGGGGTACAAATAAGTTCAGGGAGACAGCGGAGGTCACATAATTTCAAGGGGCACAATGGGGATAAAATCATTTCCGGGGGAATGGTGGGTTCGTAAGTAATTTCATGTGAACAGTGGAGATCATAAGTAATTTGAGGGGGCACAGTAGGGATAAAATAATTTTAGCTGGCACAGTGGGGTTCAAATAATTTCAGGGAGACAGCGGAGGTCACATAATTTCAGGGGACACAGTATAGATTATAATTTCAGGGAGCACAGTGGGTTTCTAAATAATTTCAGGTGGACAGGGGAGATCATCAGTAATTTTAGGGGGCCCCAAGGGGGTTTACAAAAAAAATTTGGGGGGGCAAGAAGAGGCATAAATACATCAATGGGGAAAATTTGGGGGTTTTCAAACTATTTCAGGGGGCACAGTGGAGGTCGTAATTTATCTCCGGGGCCCAAAAGTGGGAAAGGGGTAAATTTATCTCCGGGGACACAGTGGAGGTCGTAATTTATCTCCGGGGACACAGTGGAGGTCCTAATTTATCTCCGGGGACACAGTGGAGGTCGTCATTTTTCTCAGGGGCGCAGTTGGGGAAATCAAAAAATATTTTTAATGGGTCCCAAAAGAGGGGTATAAAATTTCGGGGAACTTTTAATATGGTGTAAGAAAGAAACTTTTCATGGGAGGGGAGGCCTGGACACTTTTCCCGTATAGACCCCTTGAGTTTCCCTTTGGCAGCCTGGGGGTTCTTTTGAAAAAATTTCACCAAGGTTTTGGGTGCAAAAAAGCATGGAGTTCTGCGCCAAAACCCCTTTGGGGAAAAAGGGCCCTTGGGCCTCCATTTTCCCTTAAAAAGAAAAAGAGCTCCTCAAAAAATAAAAAAATCTACACAAGGCAAAAGTTTTCAGGCAAAATTCATATTCATATTAGAGAATAAATTGCTAAATTATTCATCTGAAATACTTCAGCGACTATAAATGATCAGATCCCATCTCCACAGCTACTTCACCGCCATTAACAGGTGCTCAGTGTTTTCCCTTTAAAGTGACCCTGTTGCATCATCATCCTCCTACGAGCGACACTTATTTACAAATTATTATTTTTGTTGTGTTTTTAAAAGGGCCCCCGGGCCGGGGGGAACGAGGGTACGATGGGCGGGGAAAGCTAAGTGTTCTTGGCAGGCTTCTCTATATTTGCTGGAGGGGCTTTTAGTTTGGGAGAAAATTTAAATGAAGAGATCGGAGGAGCTCAGCCATCTCTGCACTGTTTCATCCTTGAAGTGGTCCCTTAAATGGTGTGACATCTCCTGCAGCCTCCGCACTGCCATACCACCCAGCGTATAAACAAGACTGCCGTTCATGACCTTCTGCACGAGCCGGGAGCAATGAA
Source organism: Phyllomedusa bahiana (assembly GCA_025379985.1). Lineage (NCBI taxonomy): Eukaryota > Metazoa > Chordata > Amphibia > Anura > Hylidae > Phyllomedusa > Phyllomedusa bahiana. Next base: position 4,779 of record JAODAL010063179.1, read on the forward strand.
ACCCTACATGGGAATAAAGGGGGTTTTTTAAAGGGGTTGTCTAAACACAAAGTTTTTCTTTTTTATGTTAAAAGATCTTGCAAAAACAAGTCACTTTGCAATTTTTTGTCCAGAAAACGTGCCCCTCCCTATTCCTAGAATATCCCCTCTTGTATGGGCTGCATCAGCTCCTCAGTTGCTTTTCTACAGCCCGGGTTTCCAATCTCTCCTGATAGGCGCCAGAAATGGCCCGCTTAGCTCCCAAAACCTGTTCCATTTTCCCCTGATGGCTGCCAGCACGGGTTTTGCTATAGCTACAGACCTGTTCCATCTCTCCTGATAGGCTGCCAGCACGGGTTTTGCTATAGCTACAGGACGGGGGCTTCAAAGGCACCCTATTTGGAACCCAATACACACCCCCCTGAATTCAAAGTGAAACCAAGAAAAAAAAGGTTTGAATCGTGTAGTGGACAACCCCTTTAATGTGCTGAATAGTACTGTTTCAGTGTCACCAACCCCAACCCAGTTAAAAGGGGTTGTGTTCAACTGTGGGGTTTTAAAAACCGCATCAAAGGGCAAGGGGAAAGGCTTGCATGTGTTTTTTATTTGCAATTTGCTGCAGTGTTTTTGATTAGAGAGGGGGAAATTTTCTCAAAATTCGATTCGGCCCACTTCGCCAAAATTTTCCGACAAAAAAAAAATTCGGTCGAATTATTGGGGAGGGAAATCATTTAAAAAAACAGTATTTCCGGGCCCCTGAAACAGGGGCCTGCGGGTGCTGTGGGAAACGTTGGCCATGCTTAAAAAATGCAGAGGGAGCTTGGTTTGGTTTCCCATCCCCAATGTTGTTTTTTTATTAGGGAGACCCCACAGGTTGCCGCCGCCCCTTAGAATCGTTTTCAAATATAAAATTCCCTGGGCACTTATTGGGGGAAAAACGGGCCCAAAAAACTAAAGGGGCAAGGCCCGTACCCTAAATAAAGTCATGGCCCCCAAAAGCGGGAAAAAAAAAACGGGGAGAGCTCAGGGGGGAAAACATTAGGGGACAGAGTGTGGAGGTGACGGGGAGCCACACCCGCATGAGGTCAGACAGTGGCACAATAAATTTTGGGGAAAGTGGCAAAAAAGTCCCAGGCCCCCGGAGTGGCACAATGCCCACAGTGGAGGTCACGGGGGTGGCAGCAGTGAGGTAGGCAGGGGGCACAATGAAAAAATTTTCTGGAGCTGGCAAAAAAGGAGAAAGGGCCAAAGATTTTGGTAAAATTTAAACCCAGTGTGGAGGGCAGGGGCAGGAGCAAAAAAAAAAAAAAAAAAAAAAAAAAAAAAAAAAAGCAGCAGCATAAGGTCAGAAGTGGCACAATGAACCAGTGTGGGGGGGCCCGGCAGCAGCCACATCAGACCCATGAGGTCAGCCAGGGCACAATGACAAATTCGGGAGGGGGCCCAAAAACAGGAGTGGGCCACAGTGTGGAGGGCAGGGCAGCAGCCAGGGGCAAAAGCATGAGGTCAGAAAAGGGGCCCACAATGACACGGGTGTGGAGGGCACGGCAGCACCCACATCGCAGCATGGGGTTTCAGCAGGGGGACAATGAAAAATTCTGGAGGTGGAAAAAAACAGGAGTGGGCCCCACAGTGTGGGGGGGCAGGGGCCAGCAGCCACGGCAGCACATGAGGTCAGACAGTGGCACAATGACACAGTGTGGAGGGCACGACAGGATTTCACAGCAGCGCATGAGGTAAGGTTGGCACAATGACATTCTGAGGTGGCAAAATAGTTTTAGGCCACAGGCGGCACAATGACGGGAGAGGGGGGAGGTCACGGCGGCAGAAAGCATGAGGTCGGCAGGGGCACAATGACAGGAGTGGAGGTGTGAAAAGGAGCAACAGCATGGGTCAGAGAGTGGCACAATGTTTTTCTGGAGGGGGCCCAAAAAAGTACCAGGCCGAGAGTGGCACAAGGGAAAACAGTGTGGATGTCACGGCAACAAAAAACAGCAGCAGCAGGGGAGCACATAGAGTGGCAAAATTAAAAGAGTGTTGAGGGGGGTGGAAAATACCAGCCCTGGTAAAGACGGTGGTAGGCAGATGGAGGAAACTATCACCCAGATGTGTGGAATCAGGCGGGGGGGGGCGGCATCAAAATAGTGGCTGAGGAAAGGGTAGTTTAAACCCAAAGGATTTGACGCCTAAGGCTTTGGTGTGGGGAAAAAATCCGGGCCCGATCCACCCCTTTATTCATCTTGACAAAGGTCAGTCGTTAACATTTCCCGTGGACAAGCGGGTTCCCCTTGGGATTTAACGATGGCCCCCGCCGCATTGAACACCGCTCTGATGCCAAAATTCGGGGCCGGGCGGGGCAGCTTCTCCACTGCAAACTCGGCAAGTTGCGGCCACACTTTCCAGTTTGGCGGGCCCCAGTAGCCCAGCGGATCTTCAAAAACTGGGGGGGCAGATTTGCTGCCCAAGTAGACCCCCAACCTTTTGGGTTTCAAAAAATGCTCCATGCCCTGTTTTTGCTGCTGCTGGTGACTCCCCTCCCCCACTAGGGGGTAAAGGGGAAGCTGTCATTAGTAAATCAGCTTAGGTTGTGCTGTTGGAGGGGGGTACTGCTCCCCCCCCCCCAAACCCTTCCCCAGCAGCCGCGGCGTATTTCCCGTGAGCGCTGGGGGAACCCCCCCGGTCAAAACCTGCCCAGGGAGGGGACGATCCCCGCAATGGCAGGGGCCCAAACTGATTCGGAGGATTTCCTATAGTATTTGAGTTTGTCTTCCCTCTCAATAGCTGGGAAAAAGGCTCCCCTTTTTTGGCCCGGTAGCGAGGGTCCAATAGGGTGGAGAGCCAGAAGTCACCCTCTCCCGGATGCTGATTTAATTCGGCTGTCATGCCGGAAAAAAAAGCTTTTGCTGCGGGACTTTTCCTGCACAAGTGACTCCGGGGGGCTCCCTGCCTCCTTTTCCCACTGTATACCCCACGGTGCTTGGGGGTCATCTGCCTCGTCTTCTCTCTCCCTTTCCCCCTCCAAAAAGCTCCCTCCTCCCCTCCTCCTTTTCTTGTACCTGGGTAGAAAAATCCACTCATTTCACCGACAATGCTTCTGCCCCCAAATGTCCCTCCTCCTCCCCCCTCCTTTTTCGCCCCCCCCGGGAAATCATGTGGCCAGGAGATTTTAGTCCCCACATCTCCAGCCCCCTCCCCAGACAGTTTTTTCCAGCATCTGTTCCAGGACATGAAGCATTTGGAAAAAGGGGACGTTTTTTCACCCCGTAGCCCTGGCGACTGCAAATAACGTGGCCTCCCCCCGAATGGTTTCAACAATGGGGCCGGGTTGTCCCCGGCCTAAAAAAAGCGGGGGCCATTTTGGGGGGGCTTGAAAAAAAAAAACCCAAATTCCCAAAAAAAAGGGGCCGGCCCCCGGGGCAGATGGGGAGGGAATAAAGAAAGGGAGATTTTTTGCCTGGATCACAAAAAATCTTTTTAATGGCCTTTCTCTGTTCATACAGTGGTCCAACATGTGCAGGTTTGGTTTCCCAGCGGGTGGAAACATCCCCCATATCGAGCGTGTTGGGGGAGGCCGTTCCCCCCGCTGAAAATCGGGGAGGGTGTTCCGGGGCTTTGTACGAATGGTTTAAAGTGAAATTGAAACAGTTTCCTGGCCATTTTCGAATGTTCTGAAGATCGGGGGAAAAACTTCGGGAAACCCCTTTTCACAACCAGTTTAAACCCACGTGCGCCATGCAGGGCGCAGGGGACCACCCCCTCCTCGGTGCAGGGGCGGCCCCTTTGTTCCCCCCCATTGCCCCGGTTCACCAGGGTTTCCGTTTTTGACAGTTGGCGGGGAGGAAAGCCACACCAATTTCTTGCTGCATGACGCGGAGCAGTTCCCTCCCCTGTGTGATTCTTTTCGCCGGGGGAAGCTAGGTTTAAAACTGCGTGACACCCCCCTTTTGCCCTACAAATGGGGAAAGATGGGAATTTACTTGTGGGGGGCTAAAGATGGTGGGGGTTTGGTGAAGGAGGAGGGCGGACATTAGCGCAGGAGCAGCAGTTTGAAAAAAGTGGAGGAAAAAAGCGGCGTTTTCCTTGCCCAAAATTTGTTGGTGTGCCGGGAAAGGAAGAAATTTTACCCAGTGGGCCGAAAAAGGAAATTTTACTGGCTCTGACCGTAGTTAAAGTTTCCAGCCGTCGCGCTGGTTTTTCCCTTTGGGGGAAAAAAACCGATAAGCTCAAGGCCCTAAACCCCTTTCGGGTTTTACATATTTTGAATTTGTGGAAATTCCCTTTTTTGGGGAAAAGAAATTCGGTTTGGGGAATTTCCCCTCTCGGCCCCGGCCCCAAGCCATTAGTTCTCTGAATGGGGGCGAGTCCACCTTTTGGAAAGGGGGGGACTCCCAGTACCAAAAACTTGGACAGGAGAAGGGTAAAGCTGCTGCCCCTTAGGATGGTTGGACATACTGTTGTCCTTTACAATCCCCCCTTCTCTAAACCCGACTGCTGGCGCCTTGGTAGCGAGGAGCGGGGGAGAATCGGGGAGGGGGGGAGAGGATGTAAAAGAGAAAACAGCTGCCTTCTGCAGAGGTGGTGGAGCCTTGCCCTGGCTGAAATGGCATTTCGTGCACTGGCCGCTGCTGCTGCTGCAGCGGCAGGATGGACCACCACATTGAGCCACGTTTCTCCCCCGGCCAAACCCGGTGGTGACGCTGCATGTGTTGACGCAAAGGGCCCTTTTTGCCAACGTTAGCTCCCCGGCCACGCTTCACTTTCTGCCCACAGATTTTACATATACCCATATTCGGCTCCCCCGGTGTCTTAAACAAAGAACTGCCCCCCGCCCCAGTATCGGATTTTACCCCCAACGCTCCGCACTGAGGACTACTGCCGCCCCTGCCTCGCTGAGCCCCCGTGCCCCTACTGTCTTGGCCTGCCCCAAGCTGGTTTTTTACCCCCTGGCCGCTTGGCTCCCGACCCTCACATGCTTCTTTCCCCGTGACTACGGCCACCCAACCCCCTTGCTGGGTGGGGCCCCTGCCCCGAAGCGCAAGCTGACGCCCCCCCTTCTCCTGAAGGTTTATGAAGCACTTTCTCACCCGGCTCCCCAAATGGGGGGTCGGCTACATCATATCAAAATTTTTGTTTCCTTGTCATACTGTCCTATCACCGGTCTTGGGAAAACGGGGGCTGACCTCTCAAACCCCCATGACCTCCCCTGCCCCTCTCCACTTCTATACTTTGCCGCCTCTGCAAGAAGTGGGGGTATGGGCCCCCTTTTTCGCTGCCAAGTAGCTGCTGCTTGCCCTCCTCAAATTGTTCATCCTGCTATATAGTGGCGCTGAGCCCCGGGGCCACATAGTAGATCCCTGGCTGAGGGAATGGATGGGGGCAGAGGGGGGCTGAGGGAAAAGGGGGGGGGCGCTGACCCGTTTCCCGGGGCCATGCCAACTAAGGGGTTGTGTTCCCGAGGTTCCCACCGGAATCTTGGCGGGGTTGGGCAAAATGTTCCCGGGGGGAAGGGGGATGACCCAGTCAACCAATCAAGAACCCCTTGGGGTGCTGAAAAACACCGGCCGGGTAGATGAAGCGGCAGTTGTGGCCTCACGGGGTGACCCCCGCTGCGACGTCCCTTTGCTGTGCTCGACGGGGGCCCGTTTCAGAAATGTTTGTGCCCCCTGCCACTCGCCCAGGTGCAGAGCCTGCCACCTTCCCGTCGAATACTGTTTGTTCTAAAATGTTTCAGGGCACTGTTTGATGAAAAACTAAACTGTATATGATAAAAAATAACCCTGTTTTTGACTCCAAAAAGAAAAACCCGGGAACAAGCTTGGGTTTAAACCCTTGGATTTTAAAATTTCGCTCCAAAAAAATGGCCAGGAAAAATTTACTTGTATGTGCGTTTTCAAAACACTGTTTGTTTTACTAAATGTTTAAAAACAAAAAACAGGCTTAATTAAAACCCTTTGCCCTTTTGAAATTTTGTACAAGAAAAATGTATTTATTTCGGTGTTGGAAAAAAAACGGTTTATTTTTTTCAGCACAGCAGCCAAAACAACCCCTTAATTAACCCCTGGAGTAAAAAATTTCGCAAAAGAATTGGGGCCACCACCAAAAATAGTTTGCTTTTTTAGCGTGTTTTCAATGGGATTTTCTACGCCACACAACAAGAGATAAAAATTTTAATTAACCTTTGCTTGTTGGGAAATTTGGCTACCCAAAAAAAAAAATATATTTTTTGGCGGGTTTAAAAAGGGCGGTTTTTTTTTGTCAGCACACCAGCCAAAAAAAAGTTAATTAACCCTGGGGGTGTAAATTGGAATTTGAAAATTTAGCCACCACAAAAATAAATGCTTTGTAGGTGTTCAATGGCGTATTTTCTAGCCAAAAAACAAGAGATTTAAAAATTTTAATTAAACCCTTTTCTTGTGGGAAATTTGGTACCAAAAAAAAATATAATATTTGGCGTTGAAAAAGAGGTTTTTTTTGTCAGCAACCCCGCAAAAAAAACGTTAATTTTAAAAACCCGGATGTAAATTGCGAATAGAAATTTACCCACAAAAATAGTTTTGCTTTTTGCGTGTTTTCAATGGCGTATTTTCTACGGCCCCCACAAAAAAGAGATAAAAAATTTTTTAATTAACCTTTGCTTGTGAATTAGGTACCAAAAAAAAAATATATATATTTGGCGTTTAAAAAAACGGTTTTTTTTTGTCAGCCCCCAGCAACACAACGCATAATTACTCCCCGGATGTAAATTGCCCCAAAGAATTGAGCCCCCCACAAATTTGTGCTTTTTAGCGTTTTTACAATGGTGTATTTTCTACGCCACACAAAAAAGAGAAAAAAATTTTAATTAAATTTGTTTTTGGAATTAGGCTACCAAAAAAAAAAATATTTTATTTTGGGGTTGAAAAAAAAGGGTTTTTTTTTGGTCCCGCCCCCCAGCAAAAAAAACGCCCTTTAAATTTAAACCCCTGGATGTAAATTGCGCAATAGAAAATTTAGCCACCACAAACTTAGTAGCTTTGAAAGGGGTTTCAATGGCGTATTTTTTTTTTTTACGCCACACAACAAGAAAATAAAATTGTAATTAACCCCTTTTTTGTGAAATTTGGGTACCAAAAAAAAAAATATTTTATTTGGCGTTGAAAAAAAACGGTTTATTTTTGTTTAGACAACCCGCAAAAAAAACGCCCTTTTTTAAACCCCCCGGGTTTTAAATTGCGCAATAGGAAATTTAACCACCACAAACAAGTAGCTTTGGGGAGGTGTTTTCAATGGCGTTTTTTTTACGCCACACAAAAAAGAGATTTAAAAATTTTAAAATTTTAAACCTTTTTTCTTGTTTAATTAGGCTTTCCCAAAAAAAAAATATATATTTGGGTTGAAAAAAAACGGTTTATTTTTGCAGAAAACCAGCAAAACCCAAAGCTTAATTAAACCCCTGGATGTAAATTGCGCAAAAGGGAATTTAGCCACCACAAACTAGTAGCTTTGTAGCGTTTTTACAATGGCGTTTTTTCAAAGCCCCACAACCCAAAAGATAAAATTGTAATTAACCTTTGCTTGTTTAATTAAGGGTACCAAAAAAAAATATTTTATATTTGGCGTTGAAAAAAAAAACGGGGTTTTTTTTTGTCAGCACACCAGCAAAACAACGCTTAATTAACCCCCGGATGTAAAGGGGCAATAGAATTGAGCCCCCACAAAAAAAGTAACTTTGTAGGTGTTTTCCCAAAGGTTTTATTTTTACGCCAAAACCCAAAAAGAGATAAAATTGTAAATTTAACCCTTTTCCCTTTTGAATTAGGCTACCAAAAAAAAAATATATATTTGGCGTTGAAAAAAAACGGTTTATTTTTGTAAAACACAACCCGCCAAAAAAAACGTTAATTAACCCCTGGGTGTAAAATTTCGCAATAGAATTGAGCCACCAAAAAATAGTAGCTTTTTAGCGTGTTTTAAATGGCGTTTTTTTTACGCCCACAAAAAGAGGGAAAAATTTAATTAACCCTTTTCTTGGGGAATTAGGGTTTTCCAAAAAAAATTTATATATTTTTGGGGTTGAAAAAAAACGGGGTTTTTTTTTTCAGCACACCAGCCAAAAACCGCTTTTAAATTAAAACCCCGGATGTAAATTGCGCAATGGGTTTGAGCAGCCAAAAAAAAGAAGTGGTAATTTTTATTTTAAAAAAGCTGTTTCTTTAAAGAATACAACAAAGGGAAATGGGTTGATCCCCCTTGGATATTTTAATGTATATGCAGCTGCAGTGGAGCACAAATGGATTTTGGGGTCCAAAAACCCCAAAAAAAACAGAAATTGGGGAAAATTCCAAAAAAACAGTCCCCTGAGACAAGGGTGAGACACCCCACCCAAAAATCGCTGTTTGTAAAAATCAGGGTTTTTCAGAAAGGCTCATCACCCGAAACAGCACCCTTCCCCTGTTTGGGACAGTGAGAGGAGTGTGAGCTCCCCGCCCCGCGCCTTTGGTCTTATATAGTGCGGTGAAGTCACAGAAAACCCGCCCGGGCTTGATTGGCTTCATTTTTGCCAAATGTTTATGCAGGCTATGCCCCTTTTTCCTCCCAGAGTGCTTTGCCCCATGTAACGCCTTGGGGCTGCAGCCCATTTTATCAATGAAAAGGCACAATTTTTATTCAAACCCAAGTTTCCCCAAAATTCGGGCTTGTTACGAACCCAAGTTTTCCTGAAAAATTTTAAACGAATTCCAATTTTTGTTAGAAACGAATTTCCCCCCAACTCTAGTTGTGGTGGGATAATTGGCCTACTGATTAAAAAAAGGGCAGATTTATTAAAAATTATAACCTTATGTATTCCCGCATGGTGGGGCGTTTATAAAAAAATACTCAGCTTTTGGGAAACGGGAGAAAATGGCGGGGATAAGTATTTTCTTTATTAGTTTTATCATGCCCCTAATAACCCTTCATGCTCGTGCCGAAAAAATTTTGACGCAGCACATAATGGGGAGGGACGGAGCGAGCGCACCCCATATGTAGTGGGGACTTTATTATAAGTATTTTTTTTTTTTAGGGTTTCCCGGGGCTTTTACTTTCGAGGGGGGGGGCAACATTCATTACTATATGTAAAAATACAATGGTGGAAAATAAACAACTAACAACTGGTTTCAGAGGGGGAGAGATCCCGCCCACAAGGCTTACAATCTACAAGATTTTTCCCGTTTAAAAAGGGGTTTTTCTCACTTTAAAACATTGATGGCTTGCTCTAGGACAGGCCTTTATTGTTTTGATAGGTCCCCCGGGTTTTTTTTCCCCCCCCCTTTTTGGAACCTGCCCCTTTGCTCCTAAACGGAGCCCCGGAAAAACCCTTTGTTTTAATTTGGGAAAAGGGGGGTTTGGGGGCCTTTCCCCTGACATTTAATGGGGAGTTCCGGCGATGTTGCTGTAATCAGAAAATCCCATTTCATGTCTATGAGTCTGAAAATTTTCTCTGTTTTTGAATTTAAAAAGAGAACGGGACTCTCCCAAAAGCATGAATTAGAGTTCCGGCCCTATGCCCCCTTTTTTTTGTTTAAGGGGATCCCCGACTTACACCATTCCAACTTTTTATCTGTCCCTTAAAATTTCAAACGGGGGACTTTTTGGGGTATGCTGACACTTGTAGTTCCATTTTTTCCAAAGCAGATATAGCTGTTGAATGACAAATGCCATAAAGCCCCAGCAGCACATGAGGTGAAAATGGGGGAAATCTTTCTTTTTAAAAGAGGCCCGACGCAAAACAAAGTAAAAACCCCCTTCCCTGCACTAAACCAAAAATAAAAAAAAAAAAAACCCTTTTTTGGTGGAGTTACCCTTGATTTAAAACACCTGTTCCCCACTTACATTTCTAATTCATTTTACGAACAAACCCACAGTCCCTATCCCATTTGTAACCTGGGGACTGCCTGTAATCAGAACTCCCATTCATGTCTATGAGTCCTGAAATCTCTCTGTTCTGAATGAAGAAGAGATCGGGACTCTCCCATAGACATGAAAAGGGGGTTTGATTTTAAAAACAATATCGCCCAGAAAATCCCATTCATGTCTATGAGAGAGTCCCGACCACCTCTTTGTTCAGAACAGAGAGATTTTGGGGCTCTTTTAGAAGATGGGTGGGGGTCCCAGAGGTGGGACCCAGACCTATTAGACAATGATAGCAAATCCTTACGATATGCTATCAATGTCTGTAGTGAGACAACCCCTGCGATCCCTGCTGTGCAATCCTTTAGGCACCTTGGTGATTGTGGCCATGGCATCTAGATGAATGAGGTACGGTGCTGAACCCCCCGATTGGCGCTCCAGTGACAAGATCGCAGGGTTCTGAGAAGTTGCAGCCGGAAGTCTAATGAATGCTTTCATAGTTGCCATGTTACTGCTCCCATTGCTCCCATAGGCAGAAAGTAATGGGAGCACCAACGTAGTACACCCTTCTGCATTATAGATATAATGAAAAACAGTATAGAAGCCATTATATCCACTAGTGGTCAAGTACCCTGGGGGTCTTACATGTGCAAGTAAAAAAAAAAAAAAAAAGTTTTAAAAAAAAAAAAAAAATATTAAAAGTTAAAAAAACCAAAATTTAAAAAAAAAAAAATTAAAAAGTGTCAAATAATTGGTGTCATTGTGTCCATAAAAGCTGGATCTCTTAAAATATAACTTTATTTATTCTGTACGGTGAACACTGTAGAAAAAAAGTTAAATTCTCAACGCCAAAATTGCAGGGAAAGAGGCAGGGGTTTAATCATTTTGTGTCCCCAAAAAATTGTAATAAAAAGTGAATACAAAGATGCATGTATCCCAGCAAAAACATTTCAGTCCGCAAAAAAGGAGCCCTCACTCAGGTCCATCGATGGAAAGTAATCAACACAATAGAGGATAATGTGTTATTACAAAGGGATCTGGATAGGTTGGAGGCCTGGGCAAGAAATGGCAGATGAGGTTTAATACAGACAAATGCAAGGTTATGCACATGGGGAGGAAAAATCCATTACATGATTACATGTTAAATGGAAAAACGCTGGGAACAAGGGACTGGAGAAGGACTTGGGAATCCTGGTGGACAGTAAACTTAATTGTAGCAGCCAGTGTCAGGCAGCAGCTGCCAAGGCAAATAGGATCATGGGGTGCATTAAAAGGGGCATAGAGGCACATGATGAGAACATTATTCTCCCATTATACAAATCACTGGTTAGACCACACATGGAATACTGGGGACAGTTTTGGACACCAGTTCACAGGAGAGACATTGTAGAGCTTGAACAGGTACAAAGACGGCAACAAAAATAATAAAAGGACTGGGTGGACTACAGTACACAGAAAGATTGGCAAGATTAGGGTTATTTAGTTTAGAGAAAAGACGGCTTCAGGGGGACATGATAAATATGTATAAATATATTAAAGGTCAATATAGAGATCTCTCCCAAGATCTATTTATACCCAGGGCTGTATCTAGAACAAGGAGGCATCATCTACTCCAAGAGGAAAGAAGGTTTCTACATAAACATAGAAAGGGATTCTTTACTGTAAGAGCAGTGAGACTGTGGAACTCTCTGCCAGAGGAACTTGTCATGGAAAATTCACTAACAGAGTTCAAAAAGGGTTTGGATGCATTTCTAGATGTAATAATATAACAAGTTATAGTGACCGGGATTCTGGAGAAGGGTCTGGATACATTTCTAGGTGTAATAATATAACAAGTTACAGTGACCGGGATTTTGGAGAAGGGTCTGGAGACATTTCTAGATGTAGTAATAGAACAAGTTATAGTGACCAGGATTCTGGAGAAGGGTCTGGATACATTTCTAGATGTAATAATATAACAAGTTAGGGCTTGTTCACACAATGTTTTTGTGATCCGTTTTACGGATCCGTTTTACGGATCCTTTTAAAAACGGATCTGACAATTGTCAGTGTGATTAACATTGCTTTAAATGGCAAAAGGCCATCGCTGTTCACACGAGTGATTGCCGATGCGCTTTTTGCGATGCGTTTTTCGGATCCGTTTTAAGAATTGACATGTCAATTCTTCTTGCGTTTTACGCAAGAGAAATCCCATAGGAAATAATGGAATGCGCTTTTGGCATCCTGAAAGCGGAGGCAAAAGCGCAGCATACATTTGGGTGCGTTTTAGATCCGTTTTCGATGCAAAAACGCACCCGTAAAACGCATTGGATTTAAAATTAAATAAAAAATTTTAATATTGTTTGGCTTATATTTAGTTTATAAATGTATGTAAATATATATATATATTTAAATGTATATAATAGTATATATATATATATATATATATATATTTTATATATAAATTCTATACAAAAGTTTAAATGTATATAATATTATAAATGTGTATAATAGTTTTTAGTTTAGAAATTATTTAGTTTATACATGATTATTATTAAAAATTTACATGGGGTGGGTTTAAAAAACTATTGGTTGATTTAAAAAAAAAAAATGGGGGGGAGGGCGGGTTCTAAAATCATGGGTGTATGTACAGCTGACTGACACTAGGTAAAATAAGTTTTTTTTCTTGGTCATTGATAGGTTATATTATATTTAAATTGCAGTTTGATAGGTTGATTTTTAAATAAAGCATTGAAAAAACGGATCCAAAAAACGGATACGTAAATCGCATGCAAAAAGCTTCCAATTAGCATCCCAAAAAAAAAATCAGCTGTTGGTTTTTTGGATCCGCTTTTTGGATGCAGTTTACATCCAGTTTACGCAGGTTAAAAACGGATCCGTAAAAAGCATCCAAAACGGATCCAAAACGTCGTGTGAACAAGCCCTTATAGTGACCAGGATTCTGGAGAAGAGTCGCTGATCCAGGGATTTATTCTGATTGCCAGATTGGAGTCGGGAAGGAATTATTTCCCTACAATGAGGCTCCTGCCTCATTGGGGTTTTTTGCCTTCCTCTGGATCAACACTTTAGCACAACTTCTATGAAGAAAAAGATTTTAAAAAATTGTGAAATTCAGTAGAAAAAGGAAACGATTTTAAAAGTTACAAACTTTGATGTAGAATTAGGTCATAATTTTGTAGGTGGATTTTTTTGTTTTTTTAAAACCAACCTAAAAATTGAGAGTAATATGAACATATTTGTAAAGAGCCATAAAAAATATGTTTACTGGACTATAGGTATAGGGGGCAGAGGTAGTAGTCCCACCAGAGCCCTGGTGCCAGAGAGGGGCCTGAGAAGCAGGGGCGTAGCAACAGGGGGTGCAGCGGTAGCATTCGCTACCAGGCCCTGCAGCCTAAGGGTATGTTTACACGGTGTAATTTCGGCACGCATTTCGCCGTGTATTTGCGCTGTAATACAGGCGAGTGCACAACGAAATTACGGTAATTACGCCTCGTCCCCCGATCGGATTGTACGCGCGGGGAGATAAGTGACATGTCAATTATTTGTGCCGAATACGCGCCGAAAGTAATGAATGTCAATGGGACCGGCGTGTTGCTCCCGAAAGACACGATGTACTGTGGCACGTACTATACGCGTCGCTGTACATCGTGTGAACATACCCTAAGGGTGCATAAAAAAATTCTGCCACCTAAGAAGACACCAGTGTTGTAAATGGCACATGGTAACTGGGGGGCCCATTTCACTTTTGGCAGTAGGGCCCAAGAGCTTGAAGTTACGCCTCTGCTGAGAAGGCACCTATGCTCAGGGGCGTAGCTACAGGGGGTGCACTACCGGGCCCAGCAGCCTGAGGGGGCCCAAAAGCCCTCCTGCCACATAAGAAGATACCAGCATTGTAAATGGTGCATGGTAACTGGGGGGCCCCATTTCACTTTTCGCACCAGGACCCAAGAGCTTGAAGTTACGCTTCTGCCTATGCTGACATTTTTGTGCTGTGCATTGGCTTGAGGTTGTATACATTCAGGCCTATAGATCCTGTTATACAACCACAGGGGTCACCTCTCAGCCCCCCCACCCTGCAGATCCGATGATTAGGGTCAGAGTCTTGTGGATAAAATCTTATCATTTTCTTAGAAGCAGAGCAGATAAGAAATAGAGTGGGTAGACAGGGCGAACCGGAGGATATCTCATGCCATCTGGAATAATCGTGCTGCGGTGGATACAAGTCCCATCTATCCATCCATCTGTGCATTTCCTAATGTTGCTGGGTTTTTTACAACCTACAGTAAAATTCCTTTAATCTGTGTGAACAGGACCCTACAGAGGCAGGATTATCACACATTCCTGAATATCAGACAGAGGCTCGGGGAGGAATCACATTTGCATTTCAAACAGTTCGGTCAATTTATGTGAATAACTTATGTTTAATTCCAGGAATCCTTTCTATCCTCATTTTACAGATCTCTGCTTGCTGTCAGTGAAGGGGCTCATTTATTGGGTACATTCACACGGCTTATTTTGGGGCGTATTGCGCTTAATACGCGGGGAAATGCACCTCATAATTACAGTAATCCATAGCTCTCATAGAGAACTATGGATTACTCCTCCTCTCCCCTCTCATACAATACGATTGTATTGTACGCACGGGGAGATAAGTGACATGTCTAATGCATATCTATGGGGCTGGCGGGCTGCGTGCTGATCAGTGCGAGCTCCCGAAACACATGATATATTGCGGTGCCTACTGTATGC
>JAODAL010063180.1:0-19373 GCA_025379985.1 Phyllomedusa bahiana
CGCCAAAATATATACATTTTTTTCCCGACATAATTCACAACGAAGGTTAATCAATTTTTTTCCCCTTGTTGGTGGGAAGAAAACCGCAAAAGAACAGCTACAAAGCACAGTTTGTGGTTTCCCAAAATTTTTTGGGGCAATTTTCATCCAGGGGTTAATTAAGCTTGTTTTTTGCTGGGGTTGCTGACCCCAAAAAACCGTCATTTTTTAACCCAAAAAATATACATTTTTCCTGTAGCAAAAATTCACAAGCGAAGGTTAATTACAATTTTATCTCTTGTTGTGTGGCGTAGAAAACACGCAATTGTAACACGCTACAAAGCTACTGGTTTCTGGTTGCTCAATTTTTTGGCGCAATTTACATCCAGGGGATAATTAAGCGTTGTTTTGCTGGTGTGCTGACCCCAAGAAACCGTCATTTTCAACGCCAAAATATATACATTTTTCCTGTAGCATAATTCACAAGCGAAGGTTAATTACAATTTTATCTCTTGTTGTGTGGCGTAGAAAACACGCAATTGTAACAGGCTACAAAGCTACTAGTTTTGGGTTTCTCAATTCTTTTGCGCAATTTACATCCAGGGTTAATTAAGCGTTTTTTGCTGGTGTGCTGACCCCAAGAAACCGTCAATCTCAACTCCAAAATATACATTTTTTCCTGTAGCATAATTACAAGGGGAAGGTTAATTAAAAATTTTTATCTCTTGTTGTGGGCTAGAAAACACGCAATTTTAACAGCTACAAAGCTAACTAGTTTTTGGTTGCCAATTCTTTTGCGCAATTTACATCCAGGGGTTAATTAAGCGTTGTTTTGCTGGTGTGCTGACCCCAAGAAACCGTCATTTTCAACACACGCCAAAATATATACATTTTCCTGTAGCATAATTCACAAGCGAAGGTTAATTACAATTTTATCTCTTGTTGTGTAGGCGTAGAAAACACGCAATTGTAAACATGCTACAAAGCTACTAGTTTGTGGTTGCTCAATTCTTTTGCGCAATTTACATCCAGGGTTAATTAAGCTTGTTTTGCTGGTGTGCGACCCCAAGGGAAAACCGTCATTTTCAAAAGCCAAAATATATTAAATTTTTCCTGTAGCATAATTCACAAGCGAAGGTTTAATTACAAAATTTAAACTCTTTTTGTGTGGCGTAGAAAACACGCAATTGTAACACCTACAAAGCTACAATTTGTGGTTGCTCAAATTCCCTTTTTTCGCAATTTACATCCAGGGGTTAATTAAGCGTTTTTTGCTGTGTGCTGACCCCAAGAAACCGTCATTTTCAACGCCAAAATATATACATTTTTCCTGTAGCATAATTCACAAGCGAAGGTTAATTACAATTTTATCTCTTGTTGTGTGGCGTAGAAAACACTCAATTGTAACACGCTAGAAAGCTTCTAGTTGTTGGTTGCTCATTTCTTTTATGCCCAATTTTACATCCAGAAGGTTATTATTAAGCGTTGTTTTGCTGGTGTGCTGACCCCAAGAAACCGTCATTTTCAAAACGCCAATATATATACATTATTCCTGTAATCCATAATTCACAAGCGAAGTGTTAATACAAATTTTATCTCTTGTAAATTTGTTTGGCGTAAAAAAACACGCAATCTATAACATGCTACAAACTGACAAGTTTGTGGTTGGCTCAAGTATTCTTGCTCAATTTACATCCAGGGGTTAATTAAGACCTTGATTTTGCTGTGAGGCTCACTCCCAAGCAACACGTCATATTTCAACCCTAATAAATATACATTTAATCCTGTAGCATAATGTGCACAAGCGAAGGTTATTACGAATTTATCTCTTTGTTGTGTGGCGATAGAACACACGCAATTGTAGCACGCTACAAACAAACTTAGTTTGGTGGTTGCTCAATTCTTTTGTGCGCATATTTACATCCCGGGGGTTAAAAAAGGCTTTGTTTCAGCTGTGTTGCTGACCCGAAGAAAACGTCATTATTCAAACGCCAAAATAATATACATTTTTCTGTAGCAAAATTCACAAGCGAAGTTAAATACGAATTTATCTCTTGATGTGTGCTAGAAAACATCGCAATAGTAACCACGCTAACAAAGCTACTAGTTTTGTGGTTGCTCAATTTCTTTTGCGTCAATTTACATCCATAGGTTAATAAACGTTGTTTTTGCTGGTAGTGCTGACCCCAAGAAACCGACCAATTTTTCAACGCCTAAAAATATGACATTTTTACCTGTAGCATAATTTTTCACAAGCGAAGTTAAATACAATTATAATCTCTTGTTGTTTTGGCGAAGAAAACAACACGCAATTGTACACGCTACCAAGCTACTAGTTAGTGGTGCACAATTCTTTTGCGGCGATTTACCTTCATGGGTTTAATAAGCTTTGTTTTGCTAGGTGTGCTGACCCCCAAGAAACAGTCATTTTCAACGCGCAAAATATATACATTTTTTCCTGAACATAATTCACAAGCGAAGGTTAATTACATTTATATCATCTTGTTGTGTGGCCGTAGAACACACGGCAATAAACCATTTACAAAGCTACTAGTTTGTGGTTGCTCAATTCTTTTGCCGCAATTACATCCAAGCGTTTAATTAAGCGTTGATTGCTGGTGTGCCTGACGCCCAAGAAACCGGCATTTTCAACGCCAAAATATATACATTTTTTTCATGTAGCATACTTCACAATCTAAGTAAATTACCATTTTGGTCTCTTTGTTTCGTGGTGGCTTAGAAAACTCGCATTGTAACACGCGTGACACAGCTACTAGTTTTTTGTTGCTCACTTCTTTTGCGCAATTTACAACATTCAGGGGTAATTAAGCGTTTTTTGCGGTGTGCTGACCCAAAGAAACCGTCATTTTCAACGCCAAAATATATTACATTTTTCATATAGCAAATAATTCAAGAACAGCAAAGGTTAATTACAATAATTATCTCTTTGATTTTGTGTGGCGTAGAGAAAACACGCAAGATGAAACACGCTACAAAGCTCCTAGTTTGTGGTTGCTCAAATTGTTTTGCGCATTTACATTCAGATGGTTAATTAAGCGTAGTATGCTGGTGTGCTGACCCCAAGAAACCTCATTTTTCATTCAACGCCAAAAAAATATACATTTTCCTGCGCATAATCACAAGCGAAGGATAATTACAATTTTATCTCTTTGTTGTGTGGCGTAGAAAACCCGCAATTGTAACAAGGCTACAAAGCTACTGTTTGTGGATGCACAAATTCTTTTGCGCAATTTAAATACAGGGGTTAAATAAGCAATGTTTTCTGTGTTGTGCCTGACCCCAAGAAAACTGTCATTTTCAACTCCAAAAATATAAACATTTTTTCCAGTAGCATAATTGAACAAGTGCGAAGGTTATAATTACAATTTTATCTCTTTTTTGATAGCTTAGGAAAACACGCAATTAATAACAAGCTACATAGCTACTAGTTTGTGGTTGCTCATTCTTTTGCTGCAATTTACATCCAGAGGGTTAATGAAGGCGATGTTTTAGGCTGAGTGTCTGACCCCAATGAAACCGTCATTTCAACGCCAAAATATATACCATTTTTTTCCTGTAGCATAATTCACAAAAGGGGGCAAGGTTAATTACAATTTTATCTCTTTGGTGAGTGTGGCGTAGAAAACAAACGCAATTGTAACATCATTATCAAAGCTCTTAGTTTGATATGCTCAATTTCCTTTTTGCGCAATTAACATCCATAGGTTATTTAACGTTGGTTTTGCTGGTGTTGCTGACCCCACTGAAACCGTCAGTTTATTCAAACTCCAAATATATACATTTTTTCCTGTAGCAAAAATATCACAAGCTGAAGGTTTTAATTACAATTTTATCTCAGTTAGTTGTGTGGCGTATAAAACAAGGCAATTAATAACATGTTACAAAGCTAACTAGTTTTGTGGTTGCTCAATTCTTTTGCGCAATTTTACATCAGGGTTTAATTAAGCGAGTTGTTTTGCACTGGTGTTGCTGACCCCAATAAACTGTCTTTTTCAAACGCCAAAAGTATATACATTTTTACCTGTAGCATAAAACACAAGCGAAGGTTAATTACAATTTTATCTCTTGTTTTGTGCGTAGAGAAACACGCAATTGTAACACGCTACAAAGCTACAAGTTTTGGTGTTGCTCAATTCTTTGGCTCAATTTACATCCAGGGTAAATTAATCGTTGATTTTGCTGGTTGAGCTAACAAAAATAAAACCGTCTTTTTTCAACGCCAAAATATATACATTTTTCCTGTTAGCCTAATTCATGTCCAAGGTGTTATTAAGCCTGTTTGTATGACTTTTACATTAGTAAAACAACAGTTATATTAACCATTAAGGAACCCGCGTTTTTTTTTTGGGGACTACGTTCGTTTTTTTTCCCTCCTCGCCTTCCCAGAGCCATACTTTTTTTAATTTTTTTCCACCCGACATCGACAGATGAGAGCTTTATTTGCTGACAAGATGTTACTTTTTCAAATGGGTAACATTTACTGTACTATAGAATATACGTGGTAAACCGCCCAAAAATTCCAAGTGGACAAATTGTGAAAACAACACAACTTTATTATCGCCATGTTGTTGCGAGTGTTTTTGCTTTTATGGCGTTCAATCTTCGTAAAATATAATGTTGTTATCTGAATTCTAACAGGTTGATACGCATCCGCAATACCAAAACGAAAATGTAGGGTTACTCGATAAGTTTTGGGTACCATGGTAAAAAAATCCAAACCTTTTCTATTTTGAAATTTGCATCACGTTGCCAATAAGCACGACCAATTACATTTTTTTGAACTAACAACCTACAGACAACAAGTGAGGGTTGCATTTTATTGCGGGCGAGTGTACTTTTTTATCGCTAGCAGTTGGAATTCATGCACCTTTTGATCACTTGTATTCCCTTTAGTTAAGTGACGGTAAAATGACCAAAAAATGCAATTTTGGCCGTTTTGGATTTTACTTTATCTTCTACGTTATTCAGCGTAACTGGGAATAAATGAAGGAGGTTATATTTTTATAGATCGGACTTTCGTACTCCAGCGAATACCCCAATATGTGTAACTTTTTTATTATTTATTGTTTTTATTTGAGTAAAATGGGGAAGGGGTGATTTGAACTTTAATCTTTTTTTTTGTACTTTAAAACTTATTTCTTATTTTTTTTACTGTAACAATGAGTGCCACCTAGGGTTGCTTGACCACTAGTGGTGCGATCGTTAATACGTCTAAACTCAATGCATATGCATAGACATGCATTAGACTGTAACAAGAAGGCGGTTCCCACTTACCTGTCCTGCGGCGGGAGTGGAGGCAAACCATGATATAGCAGTGATGGGAGCGTTTCACAAGGCTCTACGCACCATGACCGGGGACGGATCGCTGCAGTTATGCTGCGGCGATGCCGATCGCCCTGAAGATTGGTGCCATCTTTGCTGCGGCATCTGAAGGGTTAAACAGCGCGGGCAGGCAACGCTGCCCGTTCGCGCTGTAACGGCCAGGTGTTAGCGGCGATTAGCGGAGCGATCCCCCTGCAAAGCCCCTTAGGGACCCTGGGATGTACTCATACATCCAGGGTCCTTAAGGGGTTAAAAGACTGCGCCTAAACCAGCTCAAGCAGAGCGGATAGAAAACCGGATATGACAGGAGCTACGGTGCTGGTGGCTAAGAAACAGTGTATGGCTAACCGATAAGGTCAGGCACCATTCGGCCAAGTCGGAGAATCTGCCGTGGCAGGATTCCGTTAGATAGGAGAGGGAGGAACACGTGTCTACTCCCAAACCATGCTAGATCCTTGTGAACATCTCAAAATAGGAGAAATAACAGTCAGTTTCCACCTCTAGAGAAAACGGGAAATTTCCCAAATGATTACTCTATACCAGAGGGGGAGTAAGCGAACCCTGATACATAACAACCTATGATAGGTTGGAAAAACCAAACCCACCATTACTCTTTCAAGGAAAGGGTAACATGGATGAACATATGATAGAGACAGTAGAGCTGCAGATCAACATCTGCCTCCTACAGACACTAGGCTAAAAACTGATTAGCCTGGTGTTAGGAGGAGGGATAGGGCCGGTTCACACGGCTTATTCAAGCCGTAATTGCGGGACGGATTTCGCCCGCAATTACAGCTTGAATAAGGGGCGGGGGCACAGCTCCCCGGCCCCATAGACATACATTATCCACGGCGCGTATCCCGCCGGGATAGTGTGCATGTCACTTTCTCCCCGCCCGGCGTATTCGCAGAGCGGGGAGGAGAGACGGAGTCCATAGTTCTCTATGAGAACTGTGGATTACCGTAATGGCTGGGACGGATTCCAGCTGTATTGCAGCGCAGTACACCGCGAAATACGGCTGCAATCCGTGCCCAAAATAAGCCGTGTGAACGGCCCTATACAGTCCATCGGGCGGAGCCAACACATTTGGTCCTGCCTAGTGTCAGCCTTCTAGGGCAAGGGCCTATACCCAAGGTGCTGTGTCCTCCAATGATATAGACTAGAAAATGTCTACAAAGTGCCTAAAACATCTAATAAACTTGTCATAGAACACATACACCAGTACTTTGCCACAAATTGAGCCAGAATTCTACTCCAAATAACATAAGTGTGAGGGAGGAAGCACTATTTGGCTTTTGGAAAGCAGATTTTGGTGGGTGCCATGTCGCATTTGCAAAGTCTCCAAAGTACCAGAACTGGTGAAACCTTCCAGAAGTCACCCCATTTTAGAATCAACATCCCTCTGGGAATTCACCTAGGGGTTTACTGTGCATTTTCGGCCCACAGTTTTTTTAAGCATTGGACCTTGAAAATGGGGGAAAAAAATGCAGTTCCGCTATTGTTTTTTGGGGTTCATTCTTACAGCGCTTGCCGTGCAGCATAAATGACATGCTATGTGGTTCCGTACAATTATAACAATATACATTTTATATATTTTTTATGTTTAACTACTTTGACACAATAGATATGCGTTTTAAAAAAACGTATCTCAGTCTTGTTTTCTTGGTTTAATTTTTGAATTCAGGGGCATGTCTACTCGCTACTACTGGCCTGCAGTGACGAGCTGCTGAGGACATCAGGTCTGTAGCTATAGTGACCAGCGCTGGCAGTCTAACAAGAGAGATCAAACCGGTCTGTAGCTATAGCAACCTGAGGAGCTTATGCAGCCCATGCAAAAGGGATAGGTAGGACATTGTTAATGGACACATACTGCAAAGTGACTTGTTTTTGCAAGATCTTTAACATAAAAAGCAATCCTTGTAGTTAGACAACCCTTTAAATTGTCTTTTAACGAGTCTAGTCAGTATCTGCATTGCTTTTTACTCAGAAATCTTGCTCTAAATCATATAACCCTATAGATCACAGAGCTCAGCTTCTCTCCCTCTATCATATAATCCTGTATATCACAGAGCTCAGCATCTCTTCTCTATCACATCCTGCTCTCAGATATGGCAGCATAAACCACTAGACAGGTTCACTTTAATTTGTCATATTTAAGTACAGCTTCCCTGTTGTTTAACACCCTGGCAATGGCAAAGAGAAATCCTGCAACTCTAAAAGAAGTTACGACATTGCCAATCCACAAACTTTGATATTTTGGTAACAGGAGGGAGTCCTGGTGCTGCAACTCCAGCTAATTTACTGGGAAAATAACGTCCCATAAAGATGTTTACTTGTATTTAAACCAGTGTGGGCAGCGAAGATAAAGAAATAGCATTTAGGACTTACTTGGTGCCTTTTATCTTCGGCTGCTTCGTCTCATCCTCCTGTTTTTCTTTTTTCCCCTTTTTAGTTACTCTAGGGACTATGTCATCAAATGGATTAAATAGCACCAGTTAGAAATACACAAATATTATCACACTGTAAACAAAGGGGTTGATATCAAATACCCTACTAGAGAATTCACACATTTATAAGCTGCATTTGTTAGAGAGTATTCACACGGTGCTGCTGTTGCAATAAAAAAAACAAAGAAATATGTTTTGTTTTGAAATAAAAATGAAGGTTTGAAAAGAAAAAAAAAACATGTAGTTACACAATATGGGAACTGGCTGCATAAGTATTACAGGTTTTTCTTTATCTAAACCACATAGCCAAACACCGCCTCTCAAAACCAAGGCAAATCACAGTAAAACCTATAGATTAATTTTTGTTCTTGCACAGTAAAACTGCATGTGTTTCTTTGGAGTTGGTTTTATTGAAGTTTAACCAAACCTTGTAAAAACAGAAGACAGTAGAAGGTTATGTAATTAATGTGAATGATCTTTAAAAAAAAAAAAAAAAAGTATATATGTATGTGTATATATATATATTTTTTTAACTGTAAAAAGACATAAGGGCAACAAACTATATAAAAACACATAAAAAATACAAAGGATGTGTGTTCATGATGGAAATTACTTAAAGAGGTTTTCCCATCTGCCTGTTTCACAGAGCCTGCTCTTCACAGTCAGCTTTAAGCTCCCACCTCCTGTTTAGGCTGCGGGCGGTTCTACAGCAGTGACTGACATTTCCTATTTGCTAATCCTGGCTGAGGGTCTTAGAGAAATACTGGTGACAGAGGGGTTTTAACAGCAATGCAGAAGGCTACAGAGCTCTAAAGGGCATTTGTCCTGTTTTTGTGCCGTGCACACGGCCACAGGAGGGAGAGGGGGGGGGAGACTTTTCTCTGCGATGAGCGGAGAAAAGCCCTCCCCCTTTACATTGACATGTACATATTCCACCCGAAAACCGGACAGAAGAATGTGTATGTTCAATCTTTTTCGGGCGGCCCGCGGGCAGAAAACCCATGCAGTGGGGACTGCTGCACGGTTTTCCACCGAGCCCCGTTGTGCTCGTTTGCGGCTGGTTTTTCAGACAGTCTGCAAAACTGCAAACCGTCTGAAAATCCGGCCGCAAACCCGTGCCGTGGAGACATGCCCTAATTGTTATCCATCCAAGTGTAGCACCTACCTATTCTGGTTAGATACATTTGTTTTATCAATGTTTTTAGTATGTAGTAATAAAGTGTCTTACTCTTTATGAATTCAGTTGGGTGCCTCTTCATCTTTTTTTCTTTTGCAACAATTTATTTATTGTGGGACACAAATGGCGCACTCCTTAACATATAATAAATATTGGTGCCAACGCTTTTCTTTTTTATCATTTGGGTATGGCAGCGAACACGCTATGGCACTTCATCTCTACCCATGTGACCCTTAGGCTATGTTCAGACAACTTATTAACGTCGTAATTGCGGGATGGATTTCGCCCGCAATTACGTTGTGTGCTCGGCAGCGGGGGCGGGAGGCCGGAAGCTCGCCGGCCCCATAGACATTCATTATCCACGGCGCACATACTGCCGTGAATAATTGACATGTCACCTTCTCACCGCTCGGCGTATTTCGCAAGCGGGGAGAGGAGACGGAATCCATAGTTCTCTACGAGAACTGTGGATTACTGTAATGACTGGGAAGGATTTCACCAGTAATTTGCGCAGTACGGCGCGAATTACGGGCTGAAATCCGTCCCAAAATAAGCCGTGTAAACATAGCTTTACAATTATATACTGGTGGCCTATTCTAAAGGTGGACCAATTGCTGCTTTGGTGCAATTAAGACATTAGGTGGGCATTCCGATAGGAAGTAAAAACCACCAGGTGGAGACATTACACATTTGTAACAGCAATATCTACATACGTGAGGATTATTTTTATTATTTTAATACAAAATGTATTCTTTGAATGGTCTAACAAGAAATCTAATACTTCTCTGCGAAACACCCCTTAAACGTCAAGGCTGAGCTTTGACCAAAGTGTCTGCATCGCCTAACCTCAAATAGTTCTCGCAAGTCCAATTTCCACAATATAAATTTGTGCTCAAGCAGCCTGAAATTGCTTGCGTCATGCACCATTCCTCACATCCTGCGTCGTATGTAGCAGAATATGGATCTTAACAGCTTTTGCTTAATGTACTTCCAGATAAGAAAGTTTACCAGGGACAATAAACAGAGCTTCATATAGATAATATAGAACAGTAAATTCCATATAAAATTGAATAGGTGTTGTATATATTTAGACATCGTAAATAAGAAAGGACATACCTCAGTGCTCCTTATCTTGTGTGGATTGACAGGCCTGTCTTCTTCACCAATATCCACTTCTGCAAGACGTAATAAATTGTAAATGGTGTCTCCTGTCACCTGGAATACACAAGAAATGTCAGTCTACAGACGACAAGACAGAAGGATAGGAATGATATTGCCACTACTGCAAATAACTATGGTCTTTAGACGCTCAGAACTCCTGTGGATTTAAAAGGGAGAATCCCGTTTAAAACGATGAGATTTTGGAGCTCGTTCTGAAAGGCATGGAGGAAAAAATTACTGTGTCTAGATCAAATATTAATGGGGTTAATAGTTGAATCCTAGGGTACAAGGTGAAAGTTTGTTTTTTGAGTTTTGTTTTATGTTCTCCATTTACTCTTGTAATATAAAAGAGACACTAGCTCGGTCTCTCCTGTCAGAATACTGTTCACTGTAGGTTAGCTAGTTACAGTTAAATCCAGAGGTTTGCACACACTATATAAAAAGACACATATGCATGTTCTTCTCACTATCTGACATGAAATCAGAATAAACCTTACCTGTTTTAGGTCAATTAGGATTACCACAATTATTTATATTTGCGAAATGCCATAATGATGAGATAGAGAGACTATTTAAAGGCATTTTTATTACTTTCTGCAAAATCAAAAGCTTACATACACTAGGATTACTATGCCTTTAAACAATTTGGGACAGCCCATATGATGATGTCATGTCTTTGGAAGCTTCTGGTTTATTGGCAACATCTGAGTTAGAGACACCCCTGTGAATGTATTTTTAAATGCACACCAGAAACACAATGCTTCTGTGTGTAACATCATGGGAAAGTCTAAATAAATCAGCCAAGATATAAATAATAGAATAGTGGACTTGCACAAGTCGTTTAGTGCAATTTCCAGATACCTAAAAGGTGTCTCGTTCATCTGTACAAACAATTATATCAAAGTACAAACAAGATGGGAATGTCCAGCTGTCACACAGAGATTACCGTGCTTTGGTCCGACATGTGCATATCAACCCAAGAACAAAAGCAAAATACCTTGTGAAGATGCTGATAGAAGCTGGTAAGATTGTGTCATTATCCAAAGTGAAACGAGTACTGTATCAACATGGGCTGCAAGGCCAATCTGCCAATAAGAAGCTGTTACTCCAAAAGAAACATTTAAAAGCCAGATTAATGTTTGCAAATGCACATAGGAACAAAGACCTATATTTTTGGAGATGTCCTGTGGTCTGACAAAACGGTTTGGCCATATTGACCATTGTTACGTTTGGAGGAAAAAGAAAGAATCCTGGAAGTCTAAGAACACCATCCCAACTGTGAAGCACAGAGGTGGCAGCATCATGTTGTGGGGTAGATTTGCTGCAGGAGGGACTGGTGCACTTCACAAAATAGATGGCGTCATGAGGAAAGAAGATTATGTGGCAATACTGAAGCAACATCTCAAAACATCAGCCAGGAAATTAAAGCTTAGGCCGAAATGGGTCTTCAAATGGACAATGACTCGAAGCATTCTGCCAAACTGGTTACAAAGTGGCTGAAGGATAACCAAGTTAATGTTTTGGAGTGGCCATCACAAAGCCCTGATCTCAATCATATTGAAAAAGGGTAGAGCTGAAAAGGCAGGTGCAAGCAAGGCGACCTACAAACATGGCTCAGTTACACCAGTTCTATCAGGAGGAATGGGCCAAAAAATCGTACCAACTATTGTGAGAAGCTTGTGGAAGGATATTCAAAACATTTGACCCAAGTCATACAGTTAAAGGGCAATGCTACCAAATACCAATGAAATATGTGTAAACTTTTGACTTTACAGGAAGTAATAAAAATGCCTTGAAAAAATTCTGCCTCATTTTTCTGGCATTTGGCAAATATAAATAATTTTGGTTCCTAATTGACCTAAAACGGGTAAAGTTTATTCTGATTTCATGTCAGATAATAAGAGAAACATGCATCTGTGTCTGTTTATATAGTGTATGAAAACTTCTGGTTTTAACTCTATATATTGCAGTTAAAAAAAAGACATACTGTATGTCCATCAAGTTCAACCAAGGGTGGGGAAAGATGTGGATCAAGGGAGGGGTAAATAAAACCCTTAAACTTTGTTTCCTCTACTGACTAAGACTCTGTAACCCATAAACAATTTGCCCCAAAGGAACACCTTACTCCAGATCCCAAAATTGCCTTCAGTCCGGATCTAGATATACAGGTACTTAAGAATTAATCTTATTTATGCTATCTGCTACCAGATGATATCACTTATCTTTACAATAAGCAATAGTATTTTCCAGACCTTTCCAAAGATGGTGTGCTTGTTATTAAGCTCATCAGCACGGCCAAGTGTAAAGAAGAATTGGCTGCCATTGTCATGAGGTCCGGCATTTGCCATGGCAACAAGTCCTCTTCGATTAAAGCGCAGACGTGAATGGAATTCATCCTAATAATTAGAAGGAAAAAACAACAATAGTACAAAAATATCCAGTTACATGTTCTCTTTCTATTGTTGTCCTATATAATTGAAGAAATCTGAAGAACCAGGGAAAGATGCTGCTCTTAATAACATACAGAGATTACACAAGTCCCATTACATTGTCAAAGTAATGTATAAAGTTCTAGAAGCAAAAGAAGCTGCAAAATAGTAGTCTAAGAAACGTTGCCATTGAAGAGAGGCCAAACATTTCTAAGCAGAGACCAGGTGGGGAAAAATAAATACAGTATCTCACAAAAGTAAATACATCTCTCAAATTTTTGTAAATATTGTATTATATCTTTTCAAGGGACAACACTGGAGATATGAAACTTTGAAACAATGTAAAGTAGTCAGTGTACAGCTTGTATAACAGTGTAAATTTGGTGTGCCCTCAAAATAAGTCAACACAAAACCATCAATGTCTAAACTGCAGGCAACAAGAGAATACGCCCTAAGGCAATGTTCACACGGCTTATTGCCGGCGTACTTGCAGGGACGGATTTCGCCCGCAATTACGCCGGCTGCCATTATAATGTGCATATCACTTCTCTCCCTGCTCGCCGTATTTCGCGAGCGGAGAGACGGAATCCATAGTTCTCTATGAGAACTGTGGATTACCGTACTGACAGGGACGGATTTGCATCGTATTTTGCGCAGTACGGCACGGAATACGGGACCAAATCCGTCCCAAATAAGCCATGTGAACATGGCCTTAAAGTGAAAATGGACAGATTTTACCCAATTTGCCATTTTCCCTCCACAGGGAGTGATGGGACTCATTAGTGTTACATGGTCTCAGGTATGAATGGTGAGCAAGTGTTTGGTGTTATCACACTCGCACTCTCTCCTACAGGTCACTGAAAGTGCAACATAGCATCTAAAAGCAAAGAACTGTCTGAGGATATGATAAATACAATTGTTGTTCTACATAAAGAATCTTCCAAAGCTATAGGAAAATTGCCAACACCCTGAAACTGAGCTGTAGCATGGTGGCCAAGACTATACAGCGGTTTAACAAGGCAGGTTTCACTCAGAACGGTCCTCACCATGGTCGACCAAAGAAGGTGAGTGCACGTGCTCAGAGACATATTCAGAGAGTGTCTTTTCAAAACAAACGTATGAGTGCTGCCAGCATTGTTGCAGAGGTTAAAAGGGTGAGGGGTCAGACTGTCAGTGCTCAAAACATATGCCGCACTCTGCATCAAATTTGTCTGCATGGCTGTTGTCCCAGAAGGAAGCCTCTTCTAAAAATGAGGCACATGAAAGCCCACAGTTTGCTGAAGACAAGCAGACTAAGGACATGGATTATTGGAACCATGTCCTGTGCTAAGATGAGACCAAGATAAACCTATTTTGTTCAGATGGTGTCAAGCGTGTGTGGCGGCAACCAGGTAAGGAGTACAAGGACAAGTGTGCCCTGCCTACAGTCAAGCATAGTGGGGGAGCCTCACGGGTTGGGGCTGCATGAGTGGAGCAGAACATGATCCTCTCCCTCCTGAAATTGGGCCGAAGAACAGTATTCCAACAAGATAACAACCTCAAACACACCTCCAAAACGACCACTGCTTTGCTAAACAAAAATAAGGGTAAAAGGTGCTGGACTGGCCCAGAATGTCTCCAAACCTAAATTATATTGAGCATCTGTGGGGAAGGTGGAGGAGTGCTAGGTTTCTAACATCCACCAGCTCCGTGATGTCGTCATGGAGGAGTGGAAGAGGATTCCAGTAGCTGCAACCTTTGAAGCTCTAGTGAACTCCATGCCCAAGAGAGTTAAGGCAGTGTTGGAAACTAATGGAGGCCACACAAAATATTGGCACTTTGGGCACAATTTGTCCATTTTCACTTAGGGGTGTACTCACTTTTGTTGCCAGCGGTTTAGACATTTATGGCTGTGTGTTGAGTTATTTTGAGGACGCAGCAAATTTACACTGTTATATAAGCTGTACACTGACTACTTTACCTTGTATCAAAGTGTCATCTTCAGTGTTGTCCCATGAAAAGTTATAATACAATATTTAAAAAATATGAGGGGTGTACTCACTTCATGCTACAGAATAACTTTTTATAGCGTGACACTATCCATAGAAAGAAACTATACTTACCACTAAACGGAAATATATGTTAAATAAGACATATGTCAATAAAAGTGTGCAGGCAGACATGTGTCTACTTTGTTTTTTACAGCCTGAGTCATAAATGCTGTGATGTCTATTGACAACTTTATCAAAGTATTAACCGGTATCTATAGGGTGAGGCTTGAGGTTCGCTCGTATCCTCTAACATGAGCTTCTATTTAAATAGTCACTGTCACCGATAATTAAACGAAGATAGTTAGGGGACGTTCACATGATAGTAGGTCCCCAGTGACAACCCGTTGTCTGCAAGCGTGGAACTTCATCGAAAGGCAGAATTCTGCATCCTATACTATAGTATTTGTCGAGTAAAATCAGCATTGTCTAAATGACGACGCTAATTTTACACTGTCATCTATGGGAAGTGTTTTACATGCGTTTTGAACGCATATTTAGGGACGTAAATGGCACACAATACGCAATAACCTTAGGGTATGACCTCACCACGTATTGTGGGGCTCACAGGTATGCGCCGCAATGTGCCTTTATAAGCGCAGTTGAACGCAAGCGCTGTATTTCTCAACACTTAAGCACTCAAAAGAAGGGACAGGGGAACTTTTTATGGGCGTACAACACAAACCGAGAAATACGATCATAAAATCGTCTAAAGGATGACAATTTTACACAGCACTTAATGACTGCTGAACTTGGCAAATGATTTTATCATACGTACGCCCCGCAAATTCGTTGTGTGAACATACCATTAAAGCAAGTTGAATATGGAAGGGGGTGTCTGTGAAACGGTATCCGGCTGACCTTATGTACTTCTCTCTGGCACAGCACAATGCAAGCTGCCAGAATTGAGTAGTAAAATGCTCTGAAACTAGTGTTTTCTACAGAATAATGGACACAGCACTGGCAGCGTAAGCAAAGTGACAGGTTCCCTTTAAACATATCTCCCTTTAAATATCTCTTCTCAAGTCTAAATAAGATTAATTCTTTTAACCTTTCCCCATAAATAAGATGCTCTATGCCCCTTAGTATATCTTTTTTGTTACTTTATGAAGTCATAACTTATTTTTACTTTTTTTTTGTCAAGTTAAACAACCACTTTAAAGG
Organism: Phyllomedusa bahiana; assembly: GCA_025379985.1. Lineage (NCBI taxonomy): Eukaryota > Metazoa > Chordata > Amphibia > Anura > Hylidae > Phyllomedusa > Phyllomedusa bahiana. The sequence continues at coordinate 15,728 of JAODAL010063180.1, forward strand.
GGTTGTCTAACTACAAGAATTGCTTTTTATGTTAAAGATCTTGCAAAAACAAGTCACTTTGCAATATGTGTCCATTACCAGTGTCCTACCTATTCCTAGATATCCCCTCTTGTATGGGCTGAATCAGCTCCTCAGGTCGCTATAACTACAGACCCGTTTACTCTCTCATGATAGGCTGCCAGCCCTGGTTGCTATAGCTACAGACCTGGCTTCTACTGCAGCCTAGTGAAAGCCAGTGAACACGCTGCTGAGTTGAAAGTGAAACCAAGAAAACAGGACTGAGGTAAGATGAATCAATGTAGTGAGTCAACTCCTTTAAGTATGGGATTGTAAATTGTATAACTTTACCATACATACCTTTGCATAACTGTCATTTGCTTAAGGCATACAAACCTTTTCAGTTCTGAGCACACTAACATAGTGTATTTGGAGTACAATTTTCTGCAGGTGCTGACTGATAACTTTCTCTGTACACATACAGCGAAAACCGTCAATGACACCATGATTGTGCAGTGAAAAGTTATTCAATATCCTAACAGACTTAGCCGATTAATTTTTCATGATTTTTATGATGTGCGTTTGCTTTTGGTAAATACCTTGGTTGCCTATTTCCACAGATGCATAATTGCATAGTTTATTACTTAATAGATCTCTAATAATCGTAAAGGTATGTGTGCACACAGTGTAAAACTCATGCTGTAAAACTGAATGAAAAATCTTCACCAAAATTTGGAATGAAATCTACATGTGGTACTTGGTTTTGATTTTAGTGCAGAATACAGCTGCAGATTTCCATCAATGCACTGAAATGAATGAAATGAGGTGACAAACCCACTGCATTTTTTACACTGTCTATGACAACAGTATTGTAAATTGTTTGTGGCGTATTTTGGCAAAATTATGCCTGAAATACACACTAAACTATGACCTAAAAGAAGCCATGTGAACACCCCCCTATAAAAGCCAGGCACCTGTGTGAACATCACATAGCCAGGTCAAGTTTTCATCCTCAGTAACGTTCCTATGTAATCACTGCATGGCACAATTTTGAAAACTTTAAAAAAAGAGTTCTCCAGGTTTTTTTTTCAGAAATCAAAGCGATCAAGTGCAATTGCCTGAAGTCAAAGTTAAAAGGTAAACGACCCTGAGTGGCGACATCAATGGCAGTGAGTGACGAGCGGAGTATAGATATTTTTTATTTTACTGTTGCATAAGCATCTTAAATAAAAAGAAAATTATAAAACAAACCTGAGAACCCCTAAATAAATACATTATTTTCTCTGCATTTCACTGCAGTACATATAACACAGGAGTGGGCTGGGTGCAGTAGAATGAAAGCCATCCTTTGTCAGTGGCACTCCACTTTGTAAGGAGAGCTCTGCTTCTCCGATTGTCGGTATGCCCTAAAAGAAAGTAGTGGTTAAAGGGAAACCATACAGAGTGGATCAAAGTTTCTACCAAAACAATCATTTGTTGGATGAAATTTAGCGGGCTTATTCAAAAATTTTGAAAAATATCCCGCTGCCCAGGAATGCTGTGAAATAAAATGAACTAACCTTTTAAGCTGATGCTGCTGCTCCGGTGTTCCCTCCTTGTCCCCGACCGAAGGATGCCACATCCATTGTGCATGCGACACTGCACCCAAACACAGGCCTCGGCCATCTCTGCCTGCATACAGCACTTCACCCCTGAGGACAGTGCTTAGCTGCAGTGTTACATGCACAACGGACAGAACACCCTTGATGGGGGACCTATGGACATGATATTATTGGTGTGGGGGCAAACAGGGAAAAAAAGCAGTGCAGGCAGCTTCAAGGGTGAATATATATATATATTTTTAACTGTAGAATCGTCCCAAGCAGTATGAGACTTTTAAAGGCCAACCCCATGGAAGAGAACTTGTGACTATTCCTGATACTTCGTTACTCTTGAAATAACAATTCTGTAGCATCTTTTCCTATAAGGCTATGTTCACACGGCGTAATAGTGGCGCGTGCAGTACGGCCGCAATTACGCCAGGTGCTTTGGGAGTCGCGCCAACACGCGCATACTCCCGTGATGCGAGGGGGGGAGGGGCGGCACCACGCCGGCCCCATTGACATGCATTACTCGCGGCGCGTATTCGCCGCAAGTAATTGACATGTCACTTATCTCCCCGCGCGTACAATACGTATTGAACGAGCGGGGAGAGGAGGCGTAATCCACAGTTCTCTATGAGAACTATGGATTACCGTAATTTCGGCGCACATCTCGCTCGTATTAGAGCGCAAATACGCGCCAAAATTTGCCCATTTGCACATACCCCAACTCTGTGTTTTGTGTTCCTTGGTTATCCCTACTAGAAATGTCTTTCTGAATTAGTCAGTGGGTGTTGCAGAGCATGATATTGTCCAATCAGTGCTGGCAGAGCGAGTATGTAAACTGGAATGATAACACCCACCTGACTGATTCAGTAATACATTTCAAGAAGGAGAAACAGAGGAACGCAGTAATAAGAGAAGAGGCTCCAGAATTGTTTCACAGAGAACCCAAGTATTTACTAAAACGGACATATCAGGAATGACCGTAGGTCTTCTTTAGGCTATGTTCACACGGCTTATTTGCGGGGCGTAATTACGCCCCGCATTTACACCGTGTGGACGGGGCGGGAGCGGCGGCGGGAGTGGGGGGCCAGCACCTCGCCGGACCATAGACTATCATTACTAGCGGCGTGTATACGCCGCTAGTAAATGACATGTCACTTCTCTCCCCCCGGCGGATTTGCCGAGCAGGGAGAGGAGACGTAATCATATTTCTCTATGAAAACTGTGGATTACCGTAATGACTGGGCCGTATTCCAGGGGTAATTCGTGCAGTACGCCGCGTAATTACGGACTGAAATATGTCCCATTTTAAGCCGTGTGAACATAGCCTTAGAGCATGAGTGTCTCCTGTGTGTTGGGATAAAAACCCAGAAGTGAAGAGTGGATCGCTGGAGAGCCCTGGAGTCTACAGCAGTGGAAGACAGGTTGGTAAGTTTTTTTTGCCCATCCTGTCCCCATTGAAACATAATTTTTTTCGAGTGAACAACCCCTTTAAAAATGAGCGATCATTTAAGCTGATTGATGACAAATCATCCACATATAAAGCAGGAACATAGATTTAAAACTTCCATTTTCTACTTGCGTTTAGCAGGATAGAAATGCCACAACCAGCAACAGACAAACGTCCAACATGTGAAACTCCAAACCCTCCGCTTCTGGAGAGAAATCGTGGAGCGATGTGCAGACAGGTCGGGCTGAGGTGAGCGTGCACGACGTTTCGGGGACACTCCTCCCCTTTCTCAAGCATGAGCTTTCACCCACATCACTTCCTTTTATACTCGATTTCTCTCCAGAAGCGGAGGGTTTGGAGATTCACATGTTGGACTTTGGTCTGTTGCTGGTTGTGGCATTTCTATCCTGCTAAACGCAAGTAGCACTATGTGCACATGAGAAGTTATATATATTTTAAAGGATATATCAATAAATGGAAGTTTTAAATATATGTTCCTGCTTTATATGTGGATGCAATGAACGGAGGAGTTAGGGAAACCTCCTCATTGCAGGCATCATATGCCTACCGGCTTGCATTTCTCCTAGTCCCACCGGTTGTGTTAGGTTGACTG
>JAODAL010063181.1:0-19372 GCA_025379985.1 Phyllomedusa bahiana
TTTGTTTGATGCTGTTCTAAGGAAACGTATATAGAGATGATGTCTAAAGAAAAAAATCATATTTTCCCACTGGTTTACAATGTGGGGTTAGGTATCTGGTGAAGGATTTCATTACCTCAACCATCAGTACCTAGTGATTAAATTATTTTGCAGGAAGATATTGCATAGTGTCACATAACAAAGACTATTAAAACCTTTTTTTCTTTAAAGTAGACATATCAACTCAATTCCATGACCAGCAGACTGTCCGCAGGAAATTTCTGGTGGAAATTTAAAAAAACTGGTCTATGACAAGACTCCCTCCTGCAAAGCTGATCTGTTTTTCTGGAAAAATTGGAACCAGCTTGGTATATAACTCGCCATAAAAAGCTCAAGGAGGAACAACAAAGTACTAACTGGGATTTTTTGTTGTTGATGACCCAAATTTTTTTTCTCTTTTTTGACGGAAAAATATATGCCATTAATTAAAATAACATATTTTCATTTGTTTCAGCCATGTCTCATGATAACAGAAATTCATATCTGTGATCTGTAAAAAAAAGTTGCAGAAACATCCTTTTAGGTTGTGTTAACAGAATGGGAATCCAATTCATTTATTCGAATGGGTAATCAATATGGTAGCACCCTAAATGAATTATAGTGTAGAATTCTCTACTGCAAAAAAAAGTGACATGTCACTTCTTTGACATATAAACAGCTCAGATTCCACATTGTGTAGCCAAAACGAGCATAAGCCCCATTAAAATTAGGCAAATCCACAGCAAAGAACATGTTTCTAAAATCAACATGGAAAGGTGAAAATTTTAAATGTGGATTCCGCATCGGGTTTTCTACTTGTGGAAAAATCTGATACGTGAACATATCCTAAGGGTGGTGATTCCATAAGTTTTGCTAGAAGTTGTTGTGACCATTAGGGTATGTTCACACGGCTTACTTTCACGCGTAATTGCGCGCGCATTTTGCTGCATATTGCGCTTTATACGCGGCACAATTACGGTAACTCATAGCTCTCTTAGAGAGCTATGAATTAAGCGTCATCTCCCCAAGCGTACAATACGATCGTATCTACCCCGGGGAGAGAAATACATGTCAATTTTTTTTCGCCGGGCGTATTTCCCAAAAAAAACCCGCCGTATTGCGTGAACTACCTTAGGGCGCATCCACAGGGCAGTGGACAAATACCCCCCGGGGGTTTTGGCCGGCCGGATTTGTCCTGTTTTGGGCGTCCCCAGGCCCGGGGGGGGGGGGGCTTTTCTCCCGATGAGGGAGAAAGCCCTCCCCCCCCTTGAGAAGCACACTTCCGCCCGGGAAACCGGACAAAAAAATTGTGCTTTACAATTTTTTTGCCGCCAGACCGGGCGGCAAAACCGTCCGAGGAAAAACCCCTGCAGGGGGGGACGCTGCAGGGTTTTCCAAAAAGGCCAATTGTACCATTTTTCGGCCGTTTTTCAGGGGGTCTGAAAAACCCCGCAAACCGGTAAAAACCGGCCAAAAACCCCGTGCCTTTGGGGCATTTTTAGTATCTCTCTTAAAGAACCTTGTGGCTACATTCACATAGAGACACAATGGTACAGCTTAGAGGCTGTATACACAAAACAGGAAAATATTATTTATCAGATTGTTAAAGACAGTTGCTTCACTCAATAGTTTAAACACAATGATAAATAAAAATCTAGTTGCAAAATACATAACTTTGAAAAGGGTTGTTTTTAACCTAATTTTATTTCCCAAAATTTGCTGCTGTTTAAATTGCAGTTAATTTTTTACTTTTTTCCCTCAATATAGTTTAGAAATTGATCCAGTCTGTCGTTTGCTCATTGCTTTTTGAGGGTAGACACTAATCCCTATCCAGGATTCTTGTGGCGTCCGTTGCTGATTGGGACAACTTCCAATTCTTTAACCCTGTTGTTTAGTGCAGATTAGGAAAAATTACTTTGGTTTTTCGTAGATTCGCATTACCTAGTCTGATAGGTAAGTACAAAAAACAATCAAAAAAACTTTTCCTTGGGATCTATAAAATTTTTTATTTTAAAAGATAATGATTTATTCACTTAACAAAAAAAATATGTCACTGTTTATAGTAGAAGTAGATCAGTTAAAGGATAACATCATTTTACATGGTGGTGTAAAACATCTCTTGGTTGGTGGGGGGAACGGGCCCAAAGGCGAACCCACAAAATCATGGTTTGGGGAAAAATTTTAAAACATACTTTTAAGGCAATTGATAAAGGAAAAGTTTTGTTAAAGGGTAACCACTTTCACCAACACAAATTAAAACCCCATACATTACTTACTGTTGAGCCACTATCCATGGTTAATCATTGAACAAATATGGTGCTTATAAGAGTGCAAACAGAAATTTGATCCAGCAATCCAAATGGCCGATAAAACTCCAAACTTTTATTCAAAATTTTTATTTAAAAACATACAGCTGCAGGCACAAGGATGGGGGTAGACACTTACCTTTCGGGGAAATACCCCTTGTCATAAACATAACGAACTAAACACCAAGTGATCAAAAAAAAATAAATACACTATCGTTTTTGCCTGAAGATTCTTTTTAAAGGAATTTAATAAAAGTTTGGATTTTATCGGGCCCTTTGGTTGCGGTCAAAATTTCTGTTCGTTTTCTTATCTTTCCAAATTTCCCGGGGGGACCCTGCATTCCAGAACAGTGAGCTGACATTGTTTTCGTTTTTTATAACTGCTTACAAGAGTGTCATTATTTTTTTGCTATGGTGATTGGTGGCTTTACCCCTTCAACCCTTTGTAGACACTTTTTTCATGTCTTTACTTTTATCCCCCTCCTTTTTTTTATTTTTGTGTCAAAATCACAGTATGATGACTAGGTTTTGGTGGGGTAAGTTGCATATTTAATGCTTCCATTTAAAGGGGATGTATCGCTTCATCAGTTCGGCTGTTCTCTTGAAACTTGATTCTCTCACTTCCTGAAATCCAGGGGCGATCCTTCCCTCCTACTGGGGGTTTCTTAAATGAAAGGGGGATAACACAACCCCCTTCATGTTCAGCTGGCTCCGTGTGCCCCCCCCCCTCTCCCAAAAATCTCCAAAAAATTGGGAATCTCCCAAGAGAAACAAAGAGTGACTTTTGATCACTATATTTACTATTTTGCCATAGAAAACCTTAAACTCTATCAGTTTTCTCTATCTGTTAAACACTAAAACGTAACTTTTTATTATATCTAACCTTAACCTCTGTACACACTATTTAAAAAAACCTGATCGCTAACCTCATCATTTAACCCTTTTATTGCTTCTGAGAGAGGGAATAACTCCCTTTCCTATTATCAATTCTGTGAACCCCACCTACTAACAGGGAGCCTTATATCTAAAGCAAAGTACTAGCTTCAGTAAGATCCCAAGCCATCTACTTGGGCAGTCGTCCCTAATCCTTAATCTCATAGACCACAGAACAAATAAGGCCCCCTTGTGACACCGTCAGCAGCAGGTACACTTGTAGGACAGAGGTGAGAGATCAACAATTTAAAAAGCGTCATACTGGACCTGCCGACATGTTCACGCCAGCTAACCTGGCTTTATCAGCTGAGAGGTCCGATCGGTCAAGCCTTGATAAAGCCAGGTTAGCTGGCGAAACATGTCGGCGAGGTCAGATATGACCTTTTAAATTGTGATTTCTCACCTTTGTCTACAAGTGTCACCCGCTGCAGGGGAACAGGTAGCTGTATAGAGTGAAATTGTTGTTTGGCCCCTATTCTGAGTGAGAGGGCATGAATGCAAACACCTTGAATACAGCTGTTGGTGTGAGGGGGGACAGAATGCAAATTAATTAGAGCCCTCAAGCTAATGCAATCAGAGGATGTGGGTTCCGAGACTATCAGTCCAGACACTGGAGAAGTTTGTTTACAAGAAAAACGAAAGAGTAAGAATACAGAGAAAACAAGATAGCCTTTGCTATGATATCCAATTGCAAAGTTGCTTGTTTTCACTGTCCCCTTATTCTGAAGACCATTTAATGAAATGATACAAACCCTTTAATTAACTATGTATTAAAAAAAAATAAAAAATGTGTGGGGTGGAATGAAAAAACGAACCCTTTGAGTGGAGATTAGTTTTTATAGCGTTTACCCTATGGTAAAAATCAGTTCTCTGCAGCTCAGTAAAGAATACCAAATTTACATAGTTTTTGTGATGTTTTACTAGTTTAAAAAAACAACTTGTATTCTGACTCCCATAAATTGTTGTTTTCTCAAACAATGAAGCTGTGTGGGGGCTTATTTTTGAAGGATGAACTTTAGGTTTTTTTTGTTGTTGTTTTTTTTAGCATTTACAGTGTATAGTTATAGTTTAATAGGCTGGTCTTACAGCTACAGCAATACCAATGATATTTTTTTTTGCTGTTATTTTTTTCAAATGAAAAATAGGGAAAGAGGTTTACCACACCGACAATAGTATCTTAAAGGATAAACATGCAGAAAGAGAGTAAACTCCAGTTTTGGTTCCTGACATGAGCGTACCTATAGCCATAGGGCCCACAGGTTGAGGGGGCCCACTCAGGTACAAGAAGATTATACCTCTTTACAGGGAATATCATGTTGGCATTTTTTCTGCTATCTAGGGCTACTATGTGGGTTTGTACATATACAGTAATTATTACTGCTGCTGTTTAAGTTTCTTGTTGTTAGGTGGTAGGGGCCCATCCTATTTTGCTATGGAGCCCTATAAATTATAGTTATGTCCTAGGTTCCTAACACTGAGTGTCAACTGTCAGGCTCAACTCCCAGATTGTACAGACCTATAAATTCATCATAAGGCACCACAATCCCTGGAAATCATACTACAGAATGTGATTGAGAAGTTGTAGATACAGAATGGTAACCATACCACAGTTTCATATTAGTTTCAGAGCTTTAGTATCGTGGTGTGCATGAGGTCTTACTGTGAACTATTGTAAGCATTACACGCTGCCATAGAATTCATTCTTTCTAAGAGATTTTTATGGTATCACAACTTCCACCCTCAATAGTGACAAAGAATAAATCCATCACCATTTATGAGAATTATTACCATTGAAGTATTTCATCTTTGTGTTTTATGACTATAAACCACAATCCTTTATGTTGTTTGTGCTATATTATAGGCGCCTTGTCTTGTCTGGTGACTCCGTGCGGGGTCTTCTCAATCCAGATTATGGTGGTGCCCTGGGATATAGCGCCTCCGACTTGACATTAAGTAATACTTCCTGCCTTGCTGCATCATCTAATCCCATAGTATTTGAGGTGCCATACTCTGGGTGTGGCACAGTTAGAAAGGTAAGACAAGGTTTTCATTGTTCTAGACTACAGCACCAAATTTGTAATTTTATATGAACTATTAATCAATTTTATGTTGCTTACATACTTATATAAGTAAAAATATGTAAATATATTCACTCACATTAAACGTTTTTTTCCCCCAATAGGGCTAATATTTAAAGGGGTTGTTTAAGAGTAGAAAAGATTGTCCTATTTCTTTTCTCTTGTCCGTAGACTGTATCTGAGATTGCAGCTCAAAAGGGGTAATGTTCCTCATTAGGGAGAGGTGTGCGGAGACTATTACATTATGGTCACTCCACTAAAATTTAAACAGGCTCAAGGCAAAAGAGCTAGGCCATTTATTAGATGTAGTATTCCTCCAGTCACATCTGACTCTATGAGCCTTGCAAAGTGATTAGATGAGTATCGCAACTTGGGCTTCTACAGTAAAGGTTTCAAGGTGTTTGCCCCTCATTAGTTTAGAGTAGGTTAGTGGTTGGCTAGGTGAGAGGCTCTTGACAAAGCACAAAAGGGATAAAATTCTGCAGTGAAGGTATCTGGAGAGTCCTAGTTTTTTTACCTTGAGATTATTGTAATATATTTAAATTTTAGTGGAGCGATCATGCCTTGTAAGTTTCCACACATTCATGGCGCCTCTCCCTAATAAGGAACATCTGCCTTTTAAACTATTTCCAGCCTTTCACCCAGCCAACCAGTAATTTACTCTGCACTGATGAGGGGGCAAACACTAGAAACATCAGTCTGTAGATGAATATCCTGGCTTAGCTTTACTCAATAACATTGCAAGGCCTAGTAAGTCAGATAGTATACTACACCCAATTGGTGGTGTAGGATCCTAACTCTTTTCCCTTAAAGGGGTTGTCTCGCTACAAAAATTAGCTTTCAACATGTGGGGAACATTAAATGAAGACATTTTCCAAATAATGCGTTGTTCAATTTTTTTTGTTTGTTAAGCGGCCTACAAGTTTTAATTTATCACCTTCTGTGCTCTCTCTGGTTCCCCAAGTGACCGATCTGTGTACTTTCTCATTCTCGCCTCCCCTGCTGTTTGTTTCTATCTGGATAGCAGTGACTGAAGTTCATCACCACTGGTCATGCCTGATCACAACTCGGACAGTGAAAGCTTGTTTGTTATTTCATCTTTCAGACAAAAGCCAGTAATTACTGCTGTTTACTTTAATTCAGAAGCTTCCCTGTTCTAGACAGCATGAGATTTATCTAATTAGCATAAGTCTGAATACACTGAGTTTATTTGCTAATTACAGACAGCTTGACCAGGAAGTGACAGAGCACTCATGCATCCTACGAAACTTTGAGATGAGACAACCCCTTTAAGCTTATTTGAATACATTGTTATTGCAGCTGTAATTACATCCAATGGACAAGAGTGGCACTGTTTCTAGAGATACTGTAAAAGCAAATGCTTTTACTTATTTGATATACACTCATATTTGTCTCCCTATTTCCTATAATGACAATGTATTACCTATTCGCAATAGAGATGTGTCTTATTTGTAGGTGTCTGGGAATCTTACCGATTACAACCATGGGGTTCACAAGAGCTCCTGTGTGAATGGAGCAACAACATGCACACTGCTGCTCCATTCAAACTCCAGAGGACTGCCAAATGTAGAACCCCCACTGATCAGACACTTATCATCCAGCCTGTAAACCAGTGATAAATTGACATTATGGAAATACCCCTTTAAATTCCTTCAACATATTTGGCTAGAATAACCTAAGCATGCTATTGAGACATGGGAACAAATCGTATTACCTTGTAAACAAGCAAATAAACATAGAAGGTCCCAACAATTCCTACCTTCAAGGAGTTTACCTGCTATTAAAAATGATCTTTAAACAGAGCCAAGGTGGGATACAAAAGACAAAATGTTTTACATAGCACCTTCTTCCCTCCTCCGAGTTTCCAGCTGCTGCCACTTCAATGTGTCCCGGCATGCACTACTCTGGACTTCCACTGTCTAATCCCAACACATAGAGAGTGCTCTCTCCCAGCTCTCCATTCCAGTTAGTGAATGGAGTGCGAGCATCTCTCCTGTGTAGGAATGAGCCACCAGAAGTGCAAAGGATTTTGTTCCGGGTGCTTTAGAAAGGCAGCAGCAGGGGAGACCCTGGACGTGATCCAGAGCGGCAGCAATAGGGGACCCTGGCGGTCAGTTCAGCTTTTTTTGGGTCTGTATTACCCCGTGTACAGTATGACTTAAGAAGGAGGTTCTTTTGTGCCTCATCTCACACATTTATGGTATATCGTTAGAATATGCCACTTCTTGAACCTGCACCTACCTTGGGAATGGGCCCCTGAAAATCTCTATTGAAAATGGAGTGTACTTAGAACTCCCAATGAAATTAGCAAATTTGTGCTGAACAAAGTACTACTTCCTTTCTGTTAAAGATTTCTGTTTCCTTTGCCAGGTAGAAGACCACCTTATTTACTACACAAATACCATCTCTGCTAATCCAAGTGGTACAGTGATCACAAGGCAAAAAAGGCTGCAGTTCTTTGTGACCTGCGAGCTGGACAGTAACTCTACAGTAGAGATTATGTACATGACAACAGATGACATTATTCATGGCCAACAAGAGAGTGGGAAGTATGATGTCAGCCTGGCTTTCTACCCAACACAGGATTTCAGCTCTCCAGTGCTGGACTCTCCGTACTTTATTGACCTCAATGATACGGTATTCCTTCCAGCTTCAGTAAAGAGCAGTGATCCAGAGCTCACTGTATTTGTAGATACCTGCTTTGCATCCTCTGAGCCAGATTTCCAGGGACCTACCTATGATCTTGTCAGAAATGGGTAAGAAGGAAAGCTGCAAACACACGAGATTTAGTTTGTATTGAAAGGGTTGACCCGGGTAAGGGCGCGTCCCCATGGCACAGGACAAATAGCGGTCAGTTTATCCGACCGGTATTTGTCCGGTTTGTGTGCCGTGCACAACCCTGCTGCGGAGGGACGCTTTTCTTCCGCAGGATGAATGCGGAGAAAAGCCCTCCCCTTCCCAATGCAACATGTAATATTCCGTGCCAGTAAACCGGAACGAAGAATGAACATGTACAATGTTTTTCAACCGCCAGGACGGAAAAACACATGCAGTGTGGGACAGCCGCACGGGTGTTTCGCATAGCGGCCCATGTAAAAGTTTGCGGCCGGTTTTTCAGGCGGTTTGCAAAACCGCAAACCATCTGAAAAACCAGCGCCGTAGGGACATGGCCTAAGGGATCTGTATTTGTTTTTTTGTTTTTTTAAGAGATAGTGAACCACATCTCTCCACAGGTTATTTCTGCCATTGCAGCTCAGCTCCATTTATTTGTATAGGGATCAGATGCAATACCACACACACAACCGTGGACAGACGCATTGCTGTTTCTGAGGAAGCAAAAAAAGAGATAATTTTTCGTAATCCTGGAACATCAATAAATCACATGATCTACAAATCACATAACGTGATGAGAAAAACACACCATAAAGAATGCACCCAACAAACACGTTTCTAAACAAATCGGGCTCCAATTTATCAAAACTTTCAAATGACGAGACTGTCTTTGTTACCCATAGCAAGCAATCATTTCTAAACTGCTGTGGAAAAATTAAAGCTCTGATTGATTGCTAGGGGCAACAAAGACAATGGTTCATGTCAGTAAGGAGCTTTCTGTGGCCATGATGGGGGTTATAGTCATCATTATGAGTATTATATGTGACTTTTTTACTGTATATGCATTTCTTGTGTATGTGTGTACTGTAGGTAAAATATATGGGTTCAGGGATAAAATATATTCTTTATAATTTGGGTTTTATTTGTGTATATCAAATGTGTTGACACTGTTGTGGCGAGAGATGAGCGAATATATTCTAATGAAGTGGCATTCGTTTAGAATTTCAGGAAAAATTCGATTCTGAATGAAGCTGAAATTCATGGCGATTCGTGGTAAAGAATCTAAAATGGCTGCGAGCTCATGGCGACAATAGGGCACAAGAAACTATGGGAGGAAGAAAATGAAGACACCCTCAAATGATATGTGCTGACATGTAGCCAGCCAGCTTCTGTGATTTCATACAAGCCCTATAAATAGGAAAACCAAAAAAAACAAACAGCCATTTAAACTTCATCTGCCACTTGTCACTGTCTCGTAATGCACAAAGCATCTCTCGTGTTAGCAGCACGAGATTGCACACTGTGCAAAATACTTTCCATTTTACAGTTAACTGCGGGGGAAATACCTTTCAAATGCACCCAGTGAGCTTGTGTCCATATAGACACCTGTTTCGAACCAGCAAGCGATTTTTATATTTGAGATATTGCTATCTGTGGCAAAGGGGAGTTAAATTTTTCACTTATTGTGGGGAACTCTGGTGTCAAATCCAGTGTGGTGTATGGTCTCCCCTACCACACCCATCTGAAATCCATCCCAGTCAGTCTGTTGGATATTGAATAAGTTGGCCAAAGAATTGAATAATTTTTTCACTTATTGTGGTGATTCTGTTAAATGCTGATACATGTAGAGCCCCCTCCATCTCTCCGAAAGAGTGGAGAGGGTGTCGGCAGTAATTTTGCGTTAACATCACTGATCATTTTGCCATTCCTTTGATCAGTCAGCATTTGTTTTCAATCGGTCAATAATCCATCAGTATTGCTAAAGCTAAAAAGAAACAGGAGTTGATCCAAAAAAGAAATAACAAGTAAAGGAATATGTGCATGTCCTTCTATGTTTTTGTATCCACTCCTGCTTTGGCTGATCTAATCATCAAACATCTGATGCAAACAAAGGACCATTGTCCAAACTGCCTTATCACGGCATCTCCGAAGACAAATTCAGTTGTGTTTCTTCCTCCTTTTACAATCCTTCTGACGAGATACGAATGGAAGAGGAAAGAATGAAAAACCAAACATAGTGGCAACGTCATAGAGAGGTGGAGGGTGGAAAGAGCATTAGGAAACCACAAGATGGTCGAGTGAGAGAGTGGTCACTTGGTAGCAGCATGAGTAGGCCACAGAGTGGCACAATGACAAATTGTGGAGGTGGCGGCAACATGAGTAGGCCACAGAGTGGCACAATGACAGATTGTGGAGGTGGCAGCAGCATGAGTAGTTTAAAGGTGGCACAATGACAGATCGTGGAGGTGGCAGCAGCATGAGTAGTTAACAGAGTGTCACATGACAGAGTTGTGGAGGTGTCGCAGCAGCATGAGTAGTTTACAGTGAGTGGAACAATGGACAGATTGTGGTAGGTGGCAGCACATGATAGTTTACAGAGTGGCGACAATGAAAGATTGTGGAGGTGCCAGCAGCATAAGTAGGCCACAGATTGGCACAATTACGACAATGTGGAGTGGTGGCGCAACAGACAGCATCAGGCTGGAGAGTGGCACAATGACATTAATTTTGAGGTGCGGCAGCAGGTGACATAACGGAGAAGGTACGGGGGCTGCAAGCAGCATCAAGCCAGGGAGAGTGACATGGAGACATAGTCTGTAGGTGGACAGCAGTCAGCAGGCATGAAAGGAGAACCTAAGTGTTTAGGTGGCACATCATCAGGCGGCGACATAATGGCCCAGTATAACGAGTGGGGAGGCGAGGGTGGAAATACCCAGTCCCCTGGTAAAGATGGTGGTGGTAGAAAGGAGCAGCTGCAGCAATGTGGGACATCAGGCAGGTTGGCAGCATCAGAATAGTAGCTGGAACAGGTAGCCAAAGAATCCAGACTCCATTTGTCAAAGTTTGGGTGAGGTGGCATGGCTGATCTAATCTATGCACAGTCATTGGTGTGTGCAAATCCTGAGCTGACTTCACACCCTGATTTCATCTTGACTAAGGTGAGTCTCTCCAATTTCGGGTGGACAAGTCGAGCTTTCTCCTTGGGGTAACATATGGCCCTCACTGCATTGACTCTCTACCGCGCTTGGCACAAGCCATCCAGTTTCTCTGAATGTGCAGAGTCCACCACTTAAAAGGGAGGTACTGCGCAGTACCTCCACTGCACAAGAGCACGGTTCAGCTTCCTGCGCCTAGGATGGCTGGAGCATACCCTTTGCCCCCCCCCCTTCTGGTATCCCCCCCCCCCCCCTTCCTTGGCAATCAGCCTTGGTAACGACTGCTGGTGCAATGAGTGAGCAAAGGAGCAGGAGCATCTGGACCGTAGATGATGGGAAAGACAGACAGCTCCCTTTGCATAGTTGGGTTGAGCTTTGACTGCCTGAAAAGGATACGTTTTCAACCCCCCCACAAGGAGCTTGCAGGTGTTGCTGCGGAAGAATGGACCATCCATCTGAGAATACTTGTTTCTCCCCCATTTCTCTAGCATATGTTGACCGCAGGGGCCAGTGGTGCCAACCATTAGGTCCCTGCCACAGCTTCACTTTCCCTGCCCACAGATATCTACATATAGAACCCATTGTATTTCAAAGCTGTTTTCACCTTGTAAAGTGAAAAAAGTAACTCTTTGTACGGAGAACAATATCCCCAAATAATAAAGCCTGGCCTGTAATGAGAAAGTTTTTTTGTGAGGAAAATACACACCCTGTATTTCAAAGATACTTTTTTTCACTTATTGTGGTGAACTTGACTCTTAGTAGCTCTAGCCGAATCAGCGTTTAACAGAACAGGTTCTGTCATCATCTGTGAATCATCTGATGAAGGTTAAAAGTAGTGCGCTCTTTGACACTATAGTGGGATCTTGGCCATCTGCTCGGTTCTTTCTAGCTGCCGTTGACATTACCCTGTCAGACTGCATTCCCACTTCAGTTATTTTCAGTTATTGTCAGTTTTGACTCCGTAACTGCCCAGATAAGTGAAGTGTGAATCGATTCTAAGAGCGGTGCCTGTCATCTGCGTGTCATACTAAATCACAGCATTGTTTTCAAGACCAAACCCACTCTCCCTAGCATATTCTGCATGCACCAATGTCTTCTACAACACCATACGGCTTCAGCAACTCCATGAAATAGCTGTTTTATAATGTGATTCGTCGCAAATAAATTCTGAACGAACTGAATTTTTGGGAAAAATTCGAAGAATTGGCCGAATTGAATTATTGAGAAATTCGCTCATCTCTAGTTGTGACAGTAAAAATTTTTTTAACAGAATAGGGGCAGAGGATAATGGTGGTCTTATTACTCCTCACAGCAAATCTGTGGTGGTGAGAGGTTTGCATGGAATGGCAGTCGTGCATGTGCACTCATGAAATATTATTCTTAATATTTAGAGATTTTGCCAGTGATGGCAGGACAATCACGTGACCAACCAATTGCCTTTTTCTGGACAGGAGAAAGGAAGTTCATCATGTTCTGTGTACTGTGCTGTTCTACCCATCAAATATAAAGAATCTGCAGTGGAAGATACTGCTCTAGCCTCCAACACCAGTGTGAACACAGCCTAACTTCTTTTTCGTATTATTACAGATGTGTAAAGGACAACACTTACCACAACTTCCCGTCTGGCAGTGTATTTGCCCGGTTCAGTTTCAGTGCCTTCAAGTTCCTAAATATGGATAACTCTGTGTATCTTCAGTGTCAGCTCATAATATGTGACATCAACGACCCTGGATCCCGCTGTAATAAGGGTTGCATCACTCGTCAGCGCAGAGATCTGAGCACCAAGGACTGGAAAACAAGTGCCGTGCTTGGGCCAATCCGACTTAAACATCACAGTGAATCTGAAGCCGCAGGTGAGATACTGTACGATAACCTGAAGCCGCAGCTGAGATTCTGTACAATAACCTGTAGCCGCAGGTCAGATACTGTATAATAGGGATGGAAAAAACTTTCCAGAAGGTGAGCTACTTTTTGTTGCACAGAAGTCAAAGGAGCTACAAACCACCTAGAGCACTCGAACTGCCACAACCCAACCACAACACCTTCCGCATTATTCGGTGTCAGTTGTTTTTTCTGTTGTCTTGGTATTGACCCTGGTGTGGATCTCATGCCCGGAAAGTTATTAATCAGTTTATGATGCCCTTTTTGCAGAAAACAAATCCACTTTAAAACCTCCAGAAGCTACAGATGCTCCACTAGGACATCAATTGCCACATATACACTCGTTTCCCTTGCTGGTTCTCTGCTGTGAACCTGTCCCTGGGTTCTGGTACCTCTACTACCCTCCTCACATCCCTGTCCCTATTTAGCAGTATAAAGAGGACAGGGAATCACATCAGACTCTTAAAATAGGAGCCTCTGTGGCACTTGTTGCAAAAGTATTACCCTCAGCAAATCCAGACTGTATGTTAGGATGTGTAATTTTTTCATTTTAGGAAAAGACATAAGCTGGACACCAATGTTATACACACTGTTGTAGTGGGGAGCCAATCCCTCCATTTTCTATAAGGAAAGTAAAGGATAGAGCCTTTGCAAGATTTTCTACCTAACCTTTCAGGTGATGTTGAGAATCCCAGTGCAATATTCTACCTGCCAGAAGTGCTCCATATCGTCCTATTACATTGGCCTATAATTGGACTGTGCATGGGCACTGAAGCCAATTTACACATGGGAGACATTTATCATGTAATGTACATGCAATTACTAAGATTGTCTTCTAAGGTTTTTGCTTCTTTCTACAGGTTCCATCAGTGAAAACACAGTTGTCAAGCCAGATCAAGGCAGCTTGTATGTTGTGGGCATCTCCGTCCTGGTGGTCAATATTCTCATATTAACACTGGTGCTGATGAGATATTACAGAAAGGAACCTACTGGATATAGATACCTCCCAGTGGCTACACAATAACCCACAACTCCAAACAAATCTGTTCTGCAATGCTCCGCATGGGGCAGGATATCTTCTGAAAATAAAAGCACAAAAGCATGAACTTTATTTTACAGATATTTGAGTGGCTGAGATACTAGATTACAAAATAGCCATTAACTATAACTGTATAGTTTGTCATTAGTCCTAGCATTTAAAACCAATTAAAAGAAACACATGGGTAAATGTGATACATAATTACTCCTAGTGCAAAATTGAGGGGCAGTGCATAACATGGTCCTTTATTAGGTGCAGTTTAATCCCCGAGTCATTAAAGGGGTTTTCTGACTACAAAGCTTAGCTTTCAACACGGAGAGGGGCAGGTAATTAAAGACTTTTTTCCAAATACATTGGTCCTTTGATTTTGTTAGTCATGAGAGAAAAGATTTTTTTCTGCTCTGACTGCACACAGGTTTCTATGGTTAGCCATCCATATCTCTGCAATCTTACTAGTTCCCCAACTCCAGTGTTCAAGGCCCACCAACAGGTCATGTTTTCAGGGTATCCCACAAAACGCACTGACAATACTTTAATCACCTGTGCAGCATAATTAAATCACTTGTGCAATGCTAAGGCCTCGTTAACACGGCTTATTTCTGGCACGGATTTCAGCCGTATTGCGCGCCGTACTGCGCTGCAATACGGCTGAAATCCGTCCCAGGCATTATGGTAATCCACAGTTCTCATAGAGAACTATGGATTCCGTCTCCTCTCCCCGCTCGGTGAATAGCGGGGGGGAGAAAATGAATGCACTTACCCGGGGGGATAGTGCCTAGTAAGGCGTCATAGGGGGGCGAGCTGGCCCCCGTACCCCACCCCTTAATTGGGGCGAAAAACCGCCCCAATTACGGTTTAACCTTTTTTAACGTCGCCTAAGGAAAACCAGAGAACATGACCGGTTAGTGGGCCTTGAGGACTGGGTTGGGGACCCCTGTACTAAAGCAGAGAGCATGGAGTGATGTCACCATGGTCAGAGAGCTTACTCCCAAATTTTTTTATCACTTTCCCTTTGCTCAGATTACTTTTTTTTTTAGATAAGAAATTTTTTGTATCCTCAGAGCTTTGTAGCTTGCTTATGAAGATTAAAGGGTCTGTTACATGCACAGAAAAAAAGTCCCTTTTTTCAGCGTTTTTTTTGTTTTTTAAAAAGCGGAAAAAAAGATTAAAAAACTCCCTAGACTTTTATTGAAAAACTCCGCGTCTACACTGATTCTTTTTTTCTCGTTTTTTTTCCCGGTTGATTTGCAACAGCCTAAAAAAAAGCCAAAACAGGGGAGAAAATTTACTACAGGGGTCATGTAAAGCGCCGGACGTCTTTTGGCGCGTTTTTTTTTTGCACGTTTTTTTCAAAATGAAAACCCTCCCCAAAACCCAACCCACCTAAGTGGGGTGTAACAAAGGTTTTTCATTATCAAATCTGCATACTAGTGTCTGATGGAGCTTTTTTGTCCCTTTTGTAACCCGGGGGATCCGCTTTGGTCGCTAACTTTTTTTGCGCAATTAAATATTTTTTTTCGCTAAAAAATACGTTTTTTACGGGTTTTTGGGGCGTCGGAATCTGTTTTTTTTACAGTTTTTTGATGTTTAAACTCCCTTTTAAACATATTTTTGGACAAAAAAAATTTTATCTTGCTACGTTTGCTTAAAAACTTTTTTTTTTGGGTTTTTGGGGCACCAGAAAACGTTTTTTACAGATTTTGGCGCCAAAAAAGGGTTTTTTTTTTTTTTAGGGTTTTTTGGCGGCAAAAACCCTTTTTTTAACGTTTTTTGGAACTAAAAAATTTTTTTTTTTACAGATTTTGGCGTAATAACGTTTGTCTCCCCGGGCTGACGCCAAAAATACGTTTTTTTTATAAATTTTTGGGCGTAAAATCCTTTTTTTTTTACTTTTTTTTGACACTAAAAATTAATTTTTTTTAACGGATTTTGGCGCTAAAAAAAACGTTATCTGGGGGGTTGAGGGCCCCAAAAATAATTTTTTTAAAACGCATTTTGGCGAAAAAAAATCCGTTTTTTTTACTTTTTTTGGGCCAAAAATTTTTTTTTACAGATTTTAGCGTTTAATAAACTTTTATCTCGTTTTAAAACGAAAAAAATTCTTTTTTAAAAAAAAGGGAAATTTTGGCGCAAAAAAACCCTTTTTTTTTTAAGTTTTTTGGCACTAAAATAATTTTTTTTAAAAAATTTTAGGGGCCAATAACGTTATCTGCCCTCTCCGTTTAAAAAAAACGTTTTTTTAAAACCTTTTTTTTGACACTAAAATTTTTTTTTTTTACTGTTTTTTGGCGCTACTAAAAATAATAAACGTTTTCTGACGGCAAAATTTTTTTTTTAAAACGGATTTTGCCGCAAAAATTTCCAAATTTTTTTACTTTTTTTTTTGACACAAAAAATTTTTTTTTTACAAATTTTTTGGCGCTAAAAAGTTATTTCCCCTTTTTACCCCCAAAAAATACTTTTTTTAAACGGTTTTTTGGCCCGCAAGAATCCTTTTTTTTATGGCTTTTGAGGCAAAAACCCGTATTTTTACAGTTTTTGGCGCTAAAAAAAGTGATTTTGTTTTAAACGCAAAAAAATAAATTTTTTAACGGATTTCGGCGGCAGAACCCGATTTTTGACGGGTGGGGGGGCTTAGTTCAATATCTTGAAAATTTTGGCGCAAAAAAAACTGACTCGCTTCGGGACACTAAAAATTTTTTTTTGGGGGAATTTTGGGCGCAATAATCTTTTTTTGGGGACTTTGCCGCTTTTTTTTTACAGATTTTGATGCAAAATACAGTTATCTTGTTTGGTAGGGAAGGATAATTTTGGGTTTTTTTTGGATTTTGGTCAAAAAATTCTGGTCAAAAATTTTTAAACAAGTAGTCCACGCAGCAGCAGCACAAAAAGGGACAATTTTATTTCACAAGGGCCCTTACGGGTTGACCCAAAAGGGAAAGGGAGACTACTTAACACTTAACCCCAAACCGTTTAGGGTGTAGTTTAACCCCAAATGGCTTTTTTTTGTGCATACTTTAAAAAAGCAGACAAAGACCTTCAAAAAAACGCTTAAAAAAAAACCCGCTTCAAAAAACGCCCCAAAAAAAAGGAAGTTTTTTCAGTTTGTTTTTTGACAGGCAGTGGACAGAAAACCCCATTTTCTTTAACGTTTTCAGAAAATTCCCTTTTTTCGGGTCTTTTTTTTGTCCACTAAGGTAGACAAAAATCCCCAGCCTGTTTTTTTTAATGTCTCAGCTAGTTACAGAAAAAACAAAATATTTAAACCCCACTGCAAAAAAACCCAAACCCACAGCCGACAAAAGAAATTTAAAAGAAACCTGGCGGTACTGGGGGAAAACCCTCATAAATGAAAAAATCCTTTTAAAAACCCCCCTCTTTTTCAAAAGTCTTCAACTGGCATACCACAGTCCATATTCAGACCAGGGCTGCCAGCATAACTGGTGTCTTTGCAGTGTCCACTGTAAAACAGTGGAGCATATTAGATGCATTTTAGAAATCATAAAATATATGTTAAGCGCTAAATTATGCATCAAAATATGGGTCAAAAATGTTGTGTGAACCGAGCCTTACCCCTTTTAAAAAGTTTTAGGACTCTGCCCTGGAATAAAAATTTTGGCTAAAAAGGTTTTTTTGGAAAAAAATTTTTTTTAGGTTTTGCAATTTTAAAATGAGAAAAAAAATCGTAAGGCCGATTTGTGTAAGGGAAAAATCTTTTTGGACCAGAACCTCTGTCCCCTTTTTTTTTTGTTTTTTTTCATTTTTTCCTTACTCTCCTCCCTTTAAAAAGTGTTGCTTTAACCCTTTTTTTTTTATTGGTTCAGCATGGGTTTTACTGAACTTGTGAAAAGATTTGGGTATGGGGTTGGCCCCCAGCTCTTTAAATTTCTGTTAAATTTAAGGGGATGTCCCTGGCACAGGTTATTTTGGGTTTTTTTTGGTCGGGTTTTTTTTTTAAAACCATCTGAAAAACCCCAAAACGCTCCCCCTAGACTTAAATGGGAAAAAACCCCTTTCAGCAGTCCCCCCCGACGGATTTTCCGCTGGACGGGTTTTTTTTTTGACCGCCGCGCTCCCCAAAAAAACATAAACATGTTTATTCTTCTGCCCGGTTTTTGGGTGGAACATGGACATGTGGATGTGAAGGGGGATGGATAAATCCGCAAACAAAAACCGTCCCCCTGCGCGCCAAAAACAGACCAAATACCGGTCGGTGAATCCGACCGGTATTTGGTCTTTGTCGTGTAAACGCGGCCTAAGGGTTAGCTTACCTCTCAGCAGCACTTCTGGTCCCACAGTGGTCTTGCTCCGATGTCAGAACCAAATTGCCTCGGAGCAAAAACAGCCGTGCTACAGCCAGGTAAGTTCATTCATATTAAACAGTAAAAAAAAAAAAATAACCCCAATGTTGCCATAAACTGAATCCGAACAAACCAAATCAAAACAGTCGAATTTGACAATGATATGAATGCAAATGGCCAAACTATTCTTCAGTATCTGTGACAGAAGAACAAAAAAAAGTCTTCTGATCATACATTAACTTTGAGTTGCCACAATACTAAAAAAAAAAAGTTTACATTTCTGCTACATGTTGTATTCCTATGCAGAGAAGGGGCTCGACTCCCAAGCATCACTTCAATTGTTAGCAAATTCTGCCAAAAACCATATTCTGATCTTTGAAGCTTACAAGTCAGCCCCAGAGCCTAGTATATTGGACCTGTCCTCTTTCCTGACATGTCTGTTTTAATAATAATTTCCCCAATAAATAATTTTGGAAGACTTTACATTGTAACATTTCATTTTTTTTATATTTCCAGTGAAGTTCAATAAAAAGAAAGCAAAGCGCAACATAGGGTGATAATGTGAGAAAACAGGATTGTCCCTAAGTTACTGAAAACTGCTCACCTTCTGTTGTTGCACGATGAGTACAACAGCAATAAACAGCTGTGATTCCTTGCAGGAGAACCTGCCTTTCTTTGTATGCGAGCTGTGGACTTCCCTCACTGGATGTTCGCTCAGCTAGCATTGGTGGCAATCTCAACCTTAAAGGGAATGTGTAATCAAAAAATGAGTCATTGTTTAAGTCCCATTTTTATGTTAAACACATTTTTTAGGAATTTTTGGTTGTTTTTTTTCTTTAATTTTTCATATCACTTTCAATATTTTTTAATACTTCTTAAGTCTTGCAGTTTTCCCTTTGGCCACTAGGCCTTGTTTGCACTGCTTAACAGCAGTCAGAAGATCTGTACAGAAACTTCATCACATAGGAGACTAAAGACTGACTCGGGGCCCATTGACTTCTATAGGAATTTTTCTAGCATGCTCTGT